>QEOT01123763.1:9857-86336 GCA_003123785.1 Pterocarya stenoptera
AAAAAAAAAAAAATGCATATAAAGCTAAACATTTATAAAACTTAAAAAATAGAATTTGTTCATGTTAAATGGTGTTGATTGTGGATTTCATGGGTTGACTCACAGTTGACCCGTTTATTAATTGTGTCTTATGGGATCAATTTATTTCGATCTAAACACTCTTTTCTATCCATTTTCCCATCGCCACAAGGTAGCTGCAATTGTAGAGCCAAGTAAGCGAGTTTCTGGCGATTTTCCGTTAGCAGCAAGGGATTGAGTTTTACCGAGAAGTATTTGTCGCCATAAAAGGCCTTAATTTTAGCCTCAAATATATGTTCAACCATTGTTAATTGTCGCTGGGAGGACTTTTTCCAGCAATTTTTTAAGCAAGAAATACATTGGATCGTTGCAAATCTTTGGATTTTAAAAATGATTTCTGGCAAATTGTTGTCGCCGGAAATAATCCCTTAGAAAAAAAAAAGTAAACAGGATATATGAAAAAAATAGTACTTGTTTATATTACAGGCTCCCTATGAGAGGTTAGGTTTGGATGTTAAGATGAGAATTTTTAGTTTGAGATAAAAGTTAAAAATTAAATAAAATATTATTTTTTAAAATTATTATTATTTTGAGATTTGAAAAAGTTGAATTGAAATTTTAAAAAGTTGAATTTTTTATTATATTTTATGTGAAACTTTGAAAAAATTGTAATAATAAGATGAGAATTTTTGGTTTGAAAAAACTTCCTAACCTAACCTAATATGAAAACTGCCTCCCAGGATCTGCTCCAATCATATGCATTCTTTTCAATGCCTCTGAAGTTGGAGGATTCATCTAGAAACAAGTAAAAACCACGTTAACCAAATGTAGGAGACTAAAACCCTCATACTATAAGAGGCATTTATTTGTGCATCTAATCAACAATAAAATTAACAACACGCCTCAGCAAATAAAGCATGAAATATTCTTTTAGTTGTGCAGAACACACTAAATAAAGTAATAAATATTATTAATCTAAAATAAATATTTTCTATTAGTCCATCACCTTTTAAATAGATTACTTCTAAATCAACTTGAGCACAAGCTTTATTATCATGTCTCATCTCTGATCCCTCTCTATGTATATGTCACTATGAATATATGTCTCTATGTATATGTATATGTCACTAAAAATATAAATCTACTTTAGCACAAGCTTTATTATTACCTGACACCAATCCATTCAATTAGCTTTAGCATTTTCTGGAAAGAACTGCAAGCAAACGCATAACATAAGAGAGTAAACGCATATAGGTACACAATACTCTCAATTATAAGTATAAGAGTTTAGAGACAAGGAGGAAGAGCCTTTGCAAAACATTTTATCTACCATAACTCTCATAGCATAATTGAGAGTTAGTTGAAAGAAGTAGAGTGTAAAAATTAAATTATTTAGTGCTACCTTGTTCATAATTCCACCAAGGCACCTCTCACCAAAGACCTCCTGATTAGGGGAAATCCCCAAATTGTATTCTACTTTCCTCCCCTGCAACTAGTTAAGAATGCGCAAAAATAAATCCACATCAATCAAAACATAAGAAAGCCAAAAAAAAAAAAAAAAACAACCCCCAAATTGTCTTCCACTTACCTAAGTTGCAGCTCGGAAGCATCCGTTGCAGCAACAGTGAGAGACACCCAACGAGAAGTTAAATACCAAAATGACAGGTACAAAAAGGTAGGGAGGCCTTAACCAAAAGAAGATGTAATGAACTGTTTGGGAACTAGTAACTTTACTTCCCTTCATCATAAGCTAATTAGGAAAGATGAGAGAACTGTGTATGAAAATTTACAAGCTTTTGGGTTACCAGCCAGTAAATGTACAGAAAGCTAGTTGGGATTATAAACAAATCAGTATTTGATGACATGGTGGCACAGCCAAAGCTTATACATGACCATATGGAATGCATCATATTTGATGGGTGGAGAGTTCCATTAGAGTGTCTCTGGACTTGATTGATAAAAATCCAAAAAGAAAAATTTCATTTGTTAAGGCTTACATTCTTCTTCTCTTGGATAGATTGATAACATTAAAATAAATAGGAGCCAGTATGGAAGTAAGTTGTTCCATAGACTTTCTATTTGGGACATGCCTTTTGTGTTATTTAATAAATCTTTGATTACTTCAAAAAAAGTTGTTCACATTATGTTCTTTGTCAATGGAAGTGAGCAACATAGACAAAAAAGTCACATAAATAAACTAAAAAAAGTATATTACGGGTAGGACTAGTATCGGAGTATATTTGAGTACACTATATCCTATTTTAATTAGAGCTAGCAAATCCAATTTATATGCAACCTGTCCAATTTTGCTTACTATCTTAGATGGGCCAAAATATTTTGATGCCAGTTTCATATTTCTTCTAATTGCTAGAGAGCTTTGTTTATAAGGTTGAAACCTTAAATAAACCCAATCTCCCACCGTAAACTGGCTTTCAGTATGCCTTTTGTCAAAAAACAATTTCATCCTTTCCTGAGCCAACACCAAATTGTTTCTCAAAACTGCCAAAATCTCCTCCCTGGTTCTAAGTAATTCCTCCACAGCTTGATTATGAGATAAACTAGGTGGTATATATTGTTGCAACTTGACAAGAGGAACACCATACACTGCTTCATATGGTGCCATTCTTGTTGAGGTATGACAGGTGGTATTATACCATCATTCTGAAAGTGGTAGCCAATCAAACCAACCCTTTGGTTTATCACCCGAGAAGCATCTAAAAAAATGTTCCAAGCACTTGTTGACTGCCTCAGTTAGATCATTAGTTTGAGGATGGTAAGCTGAGGAATATGATAAGTTCACTCCCTGCAATTTGAAGAGTTCCTTCCAAAAGGAACTTGTAAAAGTAGCCATTCGATCACAAACAATATTGCTGGGCATCCCATGCAGTTTAAAAATGTTATTAAAAAATAATGCAGCAACTATTGTTGCTGTGAAAGGGTGTTTTAAGGCTAAAAAATGTGCATACTTTGATAGCCTATCCACCACCACCATCACCAAAGAGAATCCTTTTGACATAGGCAATTCCTCAACAAAATCCATAGACACATCAGTCCATATTTATTAAGGATGGGCAAAGGCTGTAGTAAGCCAGCTAGTAAAACATTTTCCCCTTTGTTCCTTGGCACACCTCACATTCTCTAATAAATTTGTTCACTTCCACTTTCAAACCAGGCCAATAAAAATTTGTTCTGGCCCTATGCAAGGATTTATAAAATCTTAAGTGTCCAGCTAATGGGTTGGCATGAACATAATGCAAAATTTTCAGCTTCAATTCTGAACAATTTGGAATGTAAATCCTTCCCTTCTTAAAAAGAATGCATTGTTTCAAGATCAATTTTGAGGAATATTAACCTTGCTGTAATTCTTCTATCTGCTGCTTAATAACTGGATCTTTATCATAAGCCTTTTGAATCTCCTCAAGCCATGTTGGATTAAGGACAATAATAGCATTCAATGATATAGAATCATCAAACTCATTCCTCTTTGATAAAGCCCACTTTATTGTCCATTCCCTTCTTGTACTCAATGGTAAACTCATAGCCCAAAAGCTTAGAAAGCCACCTTTGTTGAGCTGATGTGCCCACTTTCTGCTCAAGCAGATATTTCAAGTTGTGATGGTTTGTTCTCAACACAAAGCACCACCAAAAAGGTAAGGCCTCCATTTTTGTACTATAAGTACTAAGGCCAAAAATTTCTTCTCATATGTTGACAACAGTAGATTCTTGCCTTTCAAAGTCTGGCTCAAGAAAGCCAAGGGTCTTTGGTTTTGCATTAATACAGCTCCGACTCCATTTGCACAAGCATCACACTTGATAATAAAGGCCTTTGTGGAGTTTGGCAGTGCCAAAACTGGTGGACTGGTAACAACTACTTTTAATTCTTCAAAAGCTTTTGTTGCTTCTAAACTCCATACAAAGGCATCTTTCTTTAATAAAGCTATCAATGGTGCAACTATAAGTTCATAACATTTAATGAAATCTCTATAGTAACTTGCTAAACCAAGAAAGCCCTTCAAGCCCTTCACATTCTTTGGTACAGGCCAATTGATCATAGCCTCCAACTTCTTTGAATCTGCCTTAACTCCCCATTTTGAAATCAGATGACCAAGGTACTCAATCTCTTCACAAGCAAAATGACACTTGGATCTCTTGGCATATAGTTTCTTTTTCTCTAAAGTCTCTAACATAGCAGCTAGATGTTCACAATGAGATTCTATATCCTTACTATATACACAGATATCATAAAAAAAAAAAAAAAATTACAAATTTTCTTAAGAATGGCCTAAATACATCATTCACGAGACCTTGAAAAGTTGAAGGTGCATTTGTGAGGCCAAAAGGCATTAAAAGAAATTCATAATGTCCTTCATGTGTTCTAAATGCAGTTTTAGGAATGTCATCATCCTTCATTCTAATTTGATGGTAGCTTGATCTAAAGCTTAGAAAAATTTGTTGCTCCAAACAATTCATCAATTAATTCATCTACAACAGGTATATGGTACTTATATTTTATTGTAGTTTCATTTAGCACCCTGTAATCGATGCACATCTTCCAAGAGCCATCTGCTTTCTTCACCAACAGCACAGGAGATGAAAAAGGAGACTGGCTTGGCCTTATAACACAAACTGCAACAATTGTTTTACAATATTTTCGATTTCAGTTTTCTAGTAATAAGGGTATCTGTATGGCCTCACACTTACAGGTACAGATCCTTGCTTCAAACTTATTTGATGATCATGTGATCTTTGAGGAGGCAAGCCACTTGGTTCCTCAAAGATCTTCTGAACCTACTCAGCAATTGTGTTCTCCTTTCAGGTTCCTTAGCAGAACCTTCTTGAGGTTGCACTGAAATCATGTGCAAGAACATACTTCGATGTTCTAAACTAGCTAAACTGGAAATTTTTCCATCTTTAATCACAGGACCACAAGGGGAATATAATTCTTGTAAAGAAACAGATTTTCCCTCAACTTTAAACTGCATTTGTAACTTCTAGAAGTCCTAAAGAATAGGCCCTAGGGACAATAACCATTGCACCCCTAAGACCATATCACAGCCCCCTAACTCCAAAGTACAAACATCTAAGACAATGTAGTGCCTTGAATTTGAATTCCCACTGCACTACACACTCTCTCACTGCTAACCACATCTCCATTAGCAATTTTAACTTGCATAGGATTAGACTTCTGTAAGCACAAACCAAAATTAACTGCTACCATAGTATCCACAAAATTGTGGGTACTGGCACTGTCAATGAGAATCAACACATTTTTCTTCTTTAATTGTCCAATAACCTTCATGGTCTTAGGGCTTGGTGTTCCCATCATTGCTTGAATTGAGATTGAGACAATTTGAGCACACTCACTCACTTGATCCTAATCATCTTTTAGCATCTGTTTGATTCTAATTCTGCATAACCACTACCATCCTCCATAAAACCCATACCCTCCATCACATACAACTTGGGTCTAGCACATTTGTGGCCTTGATGCCACTTGTCATCACAGAAATAACATAGGTCTTTCTTTCTTCGATCTTGCATTTGAGCTTCATAAATCTTCTGGTATGGCATTCTTGAAATAGGATACCCTTTAGGAACACCCAATATTGAGTTGGATGGACTAGACTTATTGACATTGCCACTTGAAAACTATTGATTAGCCTCAAAAGAATTACTCTTCCAAGACTTTTTAGTGCTCCACACATACTGCTCTTGAATCTTTGCTAGACCAAAAGCATCATTCAAGTTGGCTGGTTTCAACATTCTTACTGTTAACCGTATCTTGTATCTTAATCCACTGAGAAAACAACTCAGTTTGTTTCTCTCAAAGATGCCTCTTATTCTATTGGAAATTAATTCAAATTCAGTTTTGTAACTTGTGACTAAACTTGCTTCAATCTTGTTACAGATTCCATGGGATCATCTTAAAGAGATGACCCAAACCTCACTTGCAAGGCTTAAACAAATTCATCCCAAGAGTGGAAAACGCCTGCTTCACTTACATCTTGAAACTAAATTAAAGCTTCATCATCCAAATGAAACGAAGTTATAAAGATTCTTTGACCTAGTGGAACTTGATGATAGAGAAATATTGATTCACTCTATACACCCAAGCTGAAGGATTATTGCCAGAAAAGCTTGGAAACTCCAACTTAATTCCTTTGGGTAACCCCCCCATCGCACATCTCCCTATGATGAATCTCCCCAACACCTTCAAGATTCGCCTCATGGCCATTTGCATTTCCACCCAGATCACCATTGCCCATCGAATTACTCATTGAGATTCTAGAGATTTGCTGCAACACTTCATTGATTCTCTTGTCTTGAGATTCCCTATCAATTCTTGCTGTTGTATCAGAATGGAAATAGTATCTTCAATTTGCTTCTTCTGTCTTCTTGCTGCTACCTCAAATGAATCATCGCTTCATTCAACTGAGCAAAAGAGAGAATCCCTTCTGCCATGGCTTTGATACCAACTATAATGGGCCCGTACAGTGACTGCTTCGAGATGGTCAATCTCCAAGAATTAAGAAAGAGTAGAGAGGAAGAAGAAGAAGAAGAAGAAGAACTAGAGAGGAAGAAGAAAGTGAAATGGTTGATAAACTTCTGCATGATTCCTTCTTCATACGAGATTGCTTTTATAGTTGAAATTGGATTACAATGAGACCGTTTAACACTACTTACTAAGTCTTCTACTTACAATACAAAACGACACCGTCCTACTTAAATGCCTCCAACGACAATCGTATGACACTCCAACTAACTAATTGTATTGGCTTCTGTCGTTTAACACAAATACTTCTGCACTGCATCTTCTTCACTGCTCTTTCACTGCATTCTCTTCACACACGACTCCATAACAACTCATTACAAATTCACCTGGTCCTTTATCACTTGTCCAAGGACCTAACTAATGATTTCATTTCAGGTGTGCAACTTTGCAAGATTATTGCAACTCTAATCGGCATTGATTTATGTCTTGTAAGTTGTAAGATGTAAGATTGAAAGTACGTACGTGATTTACTTGGAACAAAAACACAGCATTTAGGTCTCCTTTATGTAGATAGAGGAGTCAGAAGATTGAAGATTGTATAAATGCCAACGATCCAGTAGTTCTATGTATAACATGTGTAGAGGACACAATACTTTTTACACTGTTGGCATGACATGATTTAATTTATAAGAGATTTGAATTATAAACTTTTTTTAGTAAATCAAGTTTTGTCATATCAACAGCATAGAATTTGTTTTATACACCAACTTACAAATATAATTTTTCAATACGATCGAGTAATTTTTTCAGCATTAATAGCGTATTGGTTCCATGTAACTGAGAGTGCTTGGTTAATTTATATCTCCCCTTATAGACATGGGATTCTATAATTAATCTCAAAATAATTTTGTCTCCTTATTTACTAATCCTAGCTAGCTGCAGGCTGTGTGAGCCTCACAGTACGTACTAATCTTCAGCTGAAAATGGGAAAATTCTTAACTCCGGTCGTGTGGCCGCCCGCGGCCTTCTGCATGTCCGTACGTACGCATGATGAATAGCTAGCTCACAGAAGATCAAGCTCGACCTTGCATTCCAATTGAGGATTATTGGCCTAAAAATGAGACAGACCGCAGCTTTACAATTAGTAAAGAATCACGACATATTATATAGCATGAAAGAAATGGCTGTTTGGGTATAGCTGCTGTACGTGTGCAAGGCATTCTTTGGCTGCAAAGGCATTCACAAAGGACCTGTGGCTGCATATTTCAGCCATACTCGTACGCACGTCCTCGATCTCAGCATATATATAAATATATATATATTTATATAATATACATGAAAATGAAGCGCATGGGGATGGCTAAGCTTTATTGCTTTGCATTGGTCCTTGTCTTGGCCTTCGGCCTGAGCAGCTCCACAAGGGTGCCTCGTGTGAGAAAGCACTACGTGAAATTTATCAACAATCTCAGCAACAAAGTACTTAATGTCAACTGCAAAAACCAGAAACCCTACATTGATCTGAGCCTTCACATTCTTCTGCCCAAGGAGGAGTACGAATTCAATTACATTGTTGGGCGAGACATGGCTTTCAGCTGTGAACTGCGACATGGGTTTACAAGCACGGTCTTCCCTGTAAGTGATAGAGCAATCAAAAGAGAATGCGGTGGAAACCATTGCATTTGGAAAGCACAAGACGATGGAGTTTACCAACTCAACCGGAAAACGAATCAGTACAAGTACAAGTTTGGATGGGGAAAGTTACCTGCAGCATGATTGTGATGATCAAGGTGACCGATGCTGCGAGCTGGAAGATAAAACAAAGCTAGTTAATTAGAGCACTACCAAAATGGTTTTTGTATTTTGTTCTCTAAGATATCATTAAAAATCTCTTTTTTATATATAAATTCTTTTTACAATATCTGTCGGTGTATTTATTTTTTCTCTATATCATTTAAATAATTTTTTTAATTAAAATATATTCCATAACTATGAATAACTTTACAATATCCACGTATTTTGTTTTTCTATATTTGCAATATTTCTCCATAAACAATATGATGTAATTTTGTATTATACAAATATAAATAAATAAATAAATAAATAATTAATTAAAAATATTAAAATTAAAATTAAAAGATGAAAAAATTGGATTATACTTCTAAAATAAAACGGCTGATTTAAACAAGGAGCAACGGTACATTTCGTCCCGTATACATTTTTATCATCTGGTTTATACACAAATTCTAGACCAATGATAGACAAATACTTGTTGAAATAAGGCAACTGAAATAAGAACAAAGTAATATCCACTTTCACATATAACCCTCAAGCCCAAGATAAAAGTAGAACTTTTTATTACAAGTCATTAACTACGTACACGCCAATGGCAATTAACATCCATAATATTAATGCTACGAGACCACGTATTTTTCTCCAACACAAGAGCCACATCTTTCTCAAACAGTCTGTACATGACCCAAAGGGCTTTTACTTAGGGGTGACACTTTGTGTCGGGTCATGCCATGTCAAGTCTTGAGCATGAGATTATATGGATTAATTCGAACAGTATATTTAATTAAAAAAAAAATTAATCATCCTTTCTACACCACACACTATACATAATTTTTAATTTTTTTTTATTAAATGTGTAGTATATAGATAATGAGTAGAATACCAATAGTTTAGGAAAAAAAAAAATTTTAAAAATAAAATAAAATAAAAATAAAAAATAAAAATAAGTGTAGTGTGTGGAGATGATGAGTAGCAAAGCTCTTAATTAAATGGTAAATATCCTAAAATCCTAACACGATTCATTTAAATAACGAGTTATACAACACAACCCACTTAACCTATTTAATAATAATTTTGGACAGTACCCATTTAACCTACTTTCACCTGTTTCAATTTGTTCAATCTGTTTCATATAAATACATGTGTTGAGTTGATCTGTATATTTTTTTAACCTAATTAATATAATTTTATATATAATACAATGATAATTATATAAAATCATTCACAATTACAATTGGATTTGTAATGAACTATTTTATTATCAACATCCATACCAATAATGTATAAGAAAATTAATATTTCTCATAAAATAAAATTACATATTGACAAAACAAAACTCAATAACTTGAGATATTAAGTTGTCAAATACTAATATTAATATTAATTTCTAACTAAAAAAATGCATATAAAACTACACATTTATAAAACTTAAAAAATAGAATTTGTTCATGTTATACGAGTTGATTGTGGATTTCATGGGTTGACCCACATTTGACCCATTTATTAATCGTGTCTTATGAGATCAACCCGTTTTGATCCAACCACATTTATATCAATTCCAAACCAGCTAATTTTGTATCATATTCGTATTGAGTTCATGATCGTGTCATATATTGAAATCCTTAATTTCATAGGATGAATATATTCTGAGTTCTCACGCATCCTTGGCAGTGCAAAAGGAAATCCATCTCGAGCAAGTTTTGATCCAATATTTCTTAATAAAATTCAAGTGCTATAGTTTTAACTTCTGAAAGCCAAACTGTTGCATTGACGCTAGAGATGCCTGATCTCCCCAACTCTTTGTATGCCATGGCATATTGGTAGTTTCAGGTTTAATAGGAGTACTAGAAGAATATTTCTATCTTTTTCATCATGATTTTTACCATGATGCATAGACTTTCAACAAAACCAAAGTGGAATAGACAAGAGTAGACTATGGCCATTGCCAAATATCTGCACTACTAATAAAAAAGTAGTCAGTAGACAAACTTAGACTATTACAAATGAAAATCCTGATTCATTTATATTATAAACTAAAATTGACACTCAAGACAACTAAACTATGATAATTTGAATAGTTCTGACACAGCTTCTTTAGCAGATCTTAGAATTATATAGCTGCAACAAAAAGAGAAAAAAAAGAAAAAAACAACAACACAACATAAAGATCACCCTAAAAGACACTCATCATCTAAATTTCCTCCTCGGTTAAACCATCCTACTTAGATAATTTTTTTTTTCATGGGTTAGATTGCTGATATTTTGTACAACATAAAGATCACCCTAATTTTTATTTATTTTTAATTTGGAGACAAAATCAGGGGTAGATTAAAAAAAACAACTCTACCAACTAAGACTTCGTTTGGATGTTAAGATTAGTATCATCTATGAATAATAGTGAAATAGTTTATGAATAATATTGAATAGTTTGTGAATAGTAATCAAGTAGTTTGAGAAGCTCTAAGAACCTTTGTGTCCCAAACATAGCCCGAGCTACGTTTGGATAGTGAGGTGATCTCAGATAATTTGTGAATAGTAGTGAAAAAGTGATGAAAAACTGAAAAAATAATTATAAAATTGAGAATAATAGTGATGGTAGTAAAAAGTAGTACAAATCAGAGGGATCTCATTTAGCTACCAGCTCTACCTTCTTCTTCCCCCTTCACCACTATTTTGTTAATATGAACAATTAGTTTGTTTATATGTAGAACACCCTATATACTTGCAATTACTTTACATGTGGCGATTCAACGTCTATTCCTTATGTAGAACACCTTCTATACGTATAAGGGATATACACACCCTTTTACTTATACAAGAGCTAATAGTGGGTAGATTATCAGAAAATACTCCTTAATGAGTGAAATAAAAAATAATACAGCGCAAACTATATATCTCTCAAAATGAACAAAAGTTAAGGCTCAATATTTAAAAATGAGAAATTGAAAGCTTTGAATGAATGTTGAAAATTCTTTTTGTTGTATATATTGTTTTAAATTTGAAAAACTCAAATGAGCTATTTATAGGCAAATGAGATTTCATTTTCAAATTTAAGAAGATTCACATATCAAAGACAATATCATTCACTTTTCAAAATTTTTAAATCAAAATTTCTCTTTTTTAATTGTCAAAGACAACATCATTCACTTTTCAAAATATTCAAATCAAAGTTTTACTTTTCACAATTGTCAAAGACAACATCATTCACTTTTCAAAATTCAAACTTTTAATCATGTCATGCACATATGAAAGAGGACAATCAATCATCTTTCAAAAATTTAAATTTCAAACTTTTAATCTTAAATATGTCATGTACATGTGAAAAATACAATTTGATGCTTTATGATAAAAGATTAATTTTGAGATTTAATCTAATTTCGAATTTTATCAAGAGATGTACAAAATTACTCTAAGAGCTTCATTTGCAAGCTTGTTCCCTTTCTTGCTCATACTTGGTTCATTGATATGCTTACCTTCATTGTGTAGGCAACTTAAGTTTGAGATTCCTTTATGCTTGAATTCATTTGTTATCATCAAAATCTATATGTAGACATGTAATTATATGAGTTAGCTTGAAACCTTGGGTTCAACAAATATATAAAATTGAAATATATATTTTTGTTGCTGCTGCTATTTTAATTCAAATCCTTGCGGGATCATTGTAATTCATTATTTTTGTTTCCTTGAAGTCGAATAGATGTTAGTTCTTGGTTGTAAACACGTTGTCACCGAGATTCAATGACTCCGCTAGAGTTAAAACTTATAAAAATAAAGATATATAAAGTAGACATTATAATATGGATAATTGAAGATGAAAATTTAATTATCTTTAATTTTTGAACTTCACAATTTGCAAGGAGTAAAGATAGCTAGCCACTAATGTGATTTGATTTGAATGATAAATTTTAAAATTTGAATCTTATAAATTAAGTATTACCATTTAAATACAATGAATGATGTACTCTACACACCAACTTAAAAATAGAATCATTCCCAAATAAAAAAGAAAAGAAGAGAAAAAGAAATGAGAGTTACCATGTATTAGAGCAGCATCTCGACTCGCCCTAAAGACAATGTATGCAAGGTGTTTGAGAAAATTACTAAGTCATTGTTAGAGTGCTGAGAGTCATTGTGTTGATTTATATACAAGGATACAAGACTCTATCATAAAGAATACAAGTTGTATTGCCCGTTGGGGTTGAAGTATGTACAAGGAAAAATTAGATCCTAAGTTGACTGAAACGGGTTGTATATAGACGTTGTGTTTGAAGACTTCTTATACATAAAAAAAATTCGTTGGTGAGTTCCCATATATATCATTCTTGATGTGAATCTTCAGTGATTTTGTGACCATGATTGGAGTGTGGCCGTTGAGCATGATCTTCGACATATTCTGTGTTAATACTCCTCTGCAAACTGTGCCAAGGAACAAGGCCAAGTTTGGATTGGAGTGATAGAGTTGCGGGCGGCCGAGGGGTTTGGTGAGAAGATCAACAAGTTGAAGTGATGTCTGAAGATGTTGGGTCTAAAGAAGTCCAAGAGCTACTCATTCTAGTACGTAGTAGTAGTCAATATCGATGTGTTTACTACAAGTGTGAAAAACTGAATTGATCATCATTTAGAGAGCATTGAGGTTGTCACATAGAACAAGTGGCGCAGTTAGGAGTTGAACTCTGAGATCACGAAGTAAAAAAGAAATGCAATTGAGTTTGGCAGTAGCTTGGGCCATGGCTCGATATTTGGCTTCAAAAATTGATGTAACATCCTAATTTTTACGTGCTTTTTATTGAAGGGTTTTTTAATTTAATATATGATTTTTTAACCGTTTAATTTAATTTAAACGTGTTTACGCGAGATTATTTTACGATTTTTAAATCGAGAATTATTTTAATGTGCTTTTATAATTTTAATTAGTGTTCTACAATTAAATTGCCTTTTATTTTAAAGAATCATTATTATTGGAGTTTAATATTTTATTTTAATTAGTTTTAAGTTTAAACTGATTTATTAAATTTACTGTTTTAAAAATAGTTATTTTGAGGATCAGTTGTGACTCAAAAGTTGTGAGGATTGGATCTCATTTCTTTCCCCCATCTTTTCTTTTCCTCCTCCTTTTCTTTTCTTTTTCTTCACTTCCTTCTTTCTTTCCCGTTCGGCCCCTCTCTCCCGCTCTATTTTCTCTCTCATCTCCCTCAAGTCGTTCGGCTTCTTTCCACCTAGCACCGCCGCCTGCCGTCCATGGCCCTCACCTCCGGTACCACTCAATTCCTCAGCTGTCGGTGAGTCAGCCCCTCCATCTTCAGGCTGGCTAGCATCGCCATTAGCAGCCGCGAGCCGTGCGAAGCAGCAGACTTCTTCTTCCCGTTCCGCCGCCGTCCGACCACCATTGGCCACCATTTCTTCACCACTTCTTCACTGGCCTCTTGCCATCATAACCCACCCAGTTTCAGCTCCGATCCATCTCCGGAGCCACCTCCACGAGCTCAAACTCCGATTTCACCTTTTTGGCCTTCTACCTCCGTTTTGGCCTCCCCATATGGCCAACCGTTGCTTCCACTAGTTTCACCACCTCCCTTAGGCCCTATCGTATCAATTTCAAGTCTTCGTTTAATTTCGTTGGAATTTGGATATACTGTGTATTTCAGCCACAGTGTTTTTGCACTGCTACGTTGCTTTCCAGTTGCCTTTTGCACCTCCGTGATCCTTCTAAAATTATTATATAGCGCTATAAGTATTTCTCCAAAAAACTTTTAAGACTTAAGTATATTTTTGCACTAACCTGTTTTATAAACTGTGATTTGGTTATCTGGTTGTATTGATAACTGTTGGTAATTGGTTGATTTCATGGCATTGTACACACATGTGTGAGTGTGTGCTTTGATAAATTGTGTTTAAGACTTTTCGGGTGCGTGTGTATCACCCTCAAGCTGAGATGGGGTATTATCTCGGTGGAGCTCCTCTGGACACTCGGGAGCAGAATATATTGAGTGTCGTTCTCTGGGGTTATTGCCCAGGATTTGGACGGGATGGTAGTGCTCTCAATCCGACTCCGTGACTCCTCGGGCTGGCGGGGGTCAGAGGATGCTTGGCTATGTACGCGGTGGGTGCGGAACTGGGCATCACTCGTGTATCACTTGCACGATCGTTACCCGTGGGGTGACGATAAGAGCCAGAGTATGTGGATGGTCCCTAGGAGAGACCATGATGCATACGGTTAAAATTGAAATTAATGGAATTATTCCTGAATTTTTATTTTGTATCAAATGGTGATTTTTGGCGTGTGTGGAAAACTTGTAATTTTTTAGAAATAGTGTTTTTATCAGATTTTGCACTTTGGTCATCATGTGCATGCATAGTATTAGTTGTTTTAATATATTTGTTGTCTTAGAGCATTTTAGGTTTTACTTACTTGCAGTACTGTCTTTTTGGTACTGTAGATTTTTATGCAGGTTTTGAGGAAGCTGAGCCCGAGAATGCGGCTCCGCCTAAGGAATAGGGACATTAGCTATTTTTGTATTTGAAGATTATCGTTTGCTTATACTTATTGTATTTGATTTGATTTGATGTTGATTTGTAAAGAAAAATCGTATTATGTTGACATGTGGATTTTCAGTACTTTTGTATTGTATTAAACTCTGGTACTTAGTTATTTGACTTAACCTTTCCGCTGCGTATTGTTTATTGTACACATGTTACATTGCACATTTAGCACATGTCGATGGGGTGCGTGACCGTGTCGTCATCATCCTAACATCTCGATTTCCCTGTATGTCCGTACATGGGAGTTGGGGGCGCCACACTTGATCTTAAAACGGTAGCTTGCTTCTTGACAGACTAGGATATGCAATTACTTCCAAGAAATACATAGTAACCAATGGTGGAACGTCTGATGAGGGGACCACCTGTCCAATCTACATTAGAAAAGGCACAAAGATCAAGTATAGTGTTAGAACTAAAATGAATGTCAAGGTCAACAATGTCATGAACGTATCTAAGGCTAAGTTTAACCATTTTATAATTAGCGTCGGTTGGGGATGCATAAATTGAGATACAAAATTGAAACTGTAAGATAAATCAGGTTGGGTAAGAGTAAGCTATTGAAGAATACTAACTACGCTACGATAGTGGGAGGGATCAAGGAAGGGAGAATCAGAAGTGAGACCTTTGGTCTTAGGCATCATTGGGGTTTCCATTGATTTACTATCTTGCATTTGGGCATGTTTTAAGATATCTAGGGCATATTTGGTTTGAGACAAAACAAGGCCATTGGTGGTGGGGGTGACTTGAATACCAAGAAAATAGTGCAAAGGCTCAAGATCTTTCATGGAAAGTTGTGTGCTGAGGATAGAAAGAAAATCATTGAGATATGAGGGATTAGACCCGGTTAGAAGAATTTTATTGACATATAAAAGTAAGATAAGTGTGTCATGAGCGGGCTAACAAGTAAAAAGTGAAGAATTAGCAATGCTATAAAGAATCCAAAGCTAAGTAAAAAAATAACTAAATTTGTCAAATCAAGCACATGGTGCTTGTTTTAAACTATAAAGATTTTTATTCAATTTACATACATGAGATGAGAGAGTGGAGAAAGCCTAGGGGTTGTTCCATGTAGACTATCTCGTGAAAGTCACCATGCAGAAATGCATTCTTGACATCAAGTTGGCAAATTGACCACCGGTTAAGCTAAGTAAGACTAAGGATAATCCAAATATACTTCGTTTAATAATAGGAGAGAATGTGTAATTATAATCAATACCAGCTATCTGATGAAAGCCTTTTGTAACAAGGCAGGCTTTAATATGATCAAAAGTGCCATCGGCGTTGAGTTTAGTTTTAATAATCCATTTATAACCAATGATAGATATGTTAAGCTCAAGGGGAACAAGCGTCCAAGTATTATTGTCCTGCAAGGCTTGTAACTCATCATGCATAGCTTGGGTTCTACCAGAATGGGAGAGAGCAGATCGAATGGTTTGGTAAGGGAGCAATGTCATGGATGTGAGCATACTTAGGTTTAGGTTTGTGAATATCGGCCTTTGAGTGAGTAACCATTGGGTGTTCAGAGGATACTAAAGGAGGTGAAGAATTTGTGTGAAGTGAATTGAATAGGTGAGTCATGGGTGGGCATTGTCGAGGAAGAAGAATAAGGTGGAGTTGGTGGATTGAGAGTCAACTCACTAGGAGGAAAAGTAGGGGTGGACACGGGCCTAGGATTAGAGATGGTGCCAATGTCAATGGATAGAGGAGTCTCTGAGGTGGAGTTAACATGCATATTAGGGGTGGTAGGTGTGGAAGAGGGATGAGAACTCCACATATCAAAGGTAGAGAGAATCGCTTCAATTGAAGGAGATAGATACAAATTACCTAGTTGTTTACAAAGAAAAAGTGTGTTCATAGAAAACTACATAACTGGAAATAAAGGTTCGCCGAGATAGCACACCATCGATGTCGGTGACTTATACACAAAGCAACATTTTATGGTCAAACTTATTTTGTTTGGTATCCCGAGTATAGGGATAATATTTAGACCCAAAAATACAGAAAGAACTATAGTTAGGATATGTACCATATAGAATAGAAAAAGGGGACTCTAAATCAAGAGAGGTAGAGGAAATATGATTAATTAAGAATACAACAATGACAAAGGTTTCCACTCAAAAGCACTTTGGAACACAACTGTGGAAGAGTATGGTCACACCTAATTCGTGTATAGTATGATGACGACACTCTACCACACCATCTTGTTCATGAGTGTGTGGACATGAAAAGTGGTGAAGAATGCCTTGCTGATGAATATGAGAAGAAAGTTGATGACTAGAAAATTCACATCAGATTGAAAAATCTTGATTTTTTTTTATTAAACTGGTGTTCAACATATTTCTCAAATAATAAAAATGAGTGAAAGAAATCAGATTTTTTGCGTAATAGAATAAGCCACATATATTTAGAAAAAACATCAACAATACAAGTATAACAATGAAATTTTTTAACATAAATAATAGGGGCGGCCCCACAAGTCACAATAGATTTTTATCAAAAATTGCATGAGTAAGACTAGATGAGAGTAAAAAAGAAAGTTTACTGAGTTTGTCTAATTGATAACTTTCACAAATGGTAGAACCCTTATTAGAACCAATAATATTGATAAGACATTTTGATTTTAGAACTAGGACAACATAAGGCTGAGGATGTCCCAAATGCTAGTGCCACACTTCTTCAAGAATGAAATTGAGTGGAAAAGTGCGCTTCACAAGGAGGAAATAACGTAGAGACTATCCTTCCGTCATCTAGTCAATAGGACGTGGTTGGTCTTCTGTTCCTTACAAACAAAGCCAACACCGTAAAATTCACAATTATAAGAATAATCAGTTGTGAGTTGTCTAATAGATAAGAAGTTTTTTACCAGGTCAGGAACTAAGAGAACATCAGTTAATTTGATTTTAGAAGTGCCTGAATAAACATAAAGATCACCAATGTGTGTGATAGCGTGCATACTACCATCACCTACGAGTACAACATCATTATCTAGATATCTAAGGAGGTTTTTCAAGTATACCTGCATTACTTGTGTTGTGGGTTAAGGCACCAATGTCAACTGTCCATTTCATATCATAAGTAGAATTATCTACGGTGAAAGCATCGAGTGCTTGCGGAACGTCACCTGGCTGATAAGTGTGATTGAACCGATTCCAGCATTTAAGTGCCACTTGGCCTTTTTTGCCACAAACGTGTCCTGTGTCCACATGGGTGGACTCACGTGGCCTCATGTTAGGATTAAAAGACTAAATAGGTGTGGGATCCCTGGTTTGCATCGACGATGGGTTGCCACAAGCAAAGTTACTAGCAGAAGTGAAGTCGCGACCTTTGAAAAGAACGAGTGGTGCGGAGCGTAACTGGAGTTGCGGTGGTCCTTGTTACAGGAGGAGCTTGTGTTCTAGCCGTAAAAGGAAAAATAAGAGCTCGTGACAGATTCGTGCAAAGAAGATTTGATTTCGAAGCCCTGTAATAAAGGAATTAGTTTTGTGTAAGTGGGCATGGGTGGTTTCAACATCGTCGTGGTGAAGGGCTCATACTTTTCCCCAAGGTTGTTCAGCAAGGAGAATACTTTCAATTTGTCTTGCACCAGTCTTCCTATGGCAGCCAAGTTGTCATAGATATTTTGTAAGTGCATATGTGATCTATAAGTGGGGTATTGGAATCCTTCCAAAGATAGGTGAAATGTTAGGTGTTGTAAAACTCACGTTCTAGTGAGCTTGGGCATAGGTTTCCTTGTGGGAAGTCTAAACTTGAGCAGCAGAGTCAAGGTCAACTACTAGGCCGAGCGCCTCTTCAAACAAGGTACCAATGATCCAACCACAGAGCAATCGATTGGATTTTCGCCATCGAAGGAACTTCGAACTCAAAGCTAGTTTTTCAAGAGCAGAGGCACATACAGAGTTGTCAAATTGAGGGATTGCCGACTTCTCATCGGGATGGTGATCAACTAAGTTTTAGCTCTCAGCCAAGGCCAAAATTTGTTCACGCCAAAATTTGTTGAGGTTGAGGGTAATGAAGTTACCAACATTCAAGGAGATGGAAGCCATGGGAGAAGACTCTCTTACTCTCACATGGGCTTTGGTATCATAAAGGTGGTGTATGCAAGGTATTTTAGAAAATTACTCAGTCATCGAGAGAGTGCCAAGAGTCATCGTGTTTATTTATATATAAGGATACAAGACTCTGTCATGAAGAATACAAGTTGTATTGACCATTGGGGGTGAGGTATGTAGAAGGAAAAATTAGATCCTAAGTTGACTGAAATGGGTTGTATATAGATATTGTGTTTGAAGACTTCCTATATATAAAACAATCATTGGTGAGTTCTCATAGATATCATTCTTGATGTGGATCTTCACTGATTTTGTGACCATGATTGGACTATAGCCGTTGAGCATGATCTTGGATATATTCTATGTTAATATGCCCAAAATGGTTCTGGGCCCATATCAGCCTACCTAACAGAACCAACCCGACCCAACGAGTTGGGATCTAGGTTGGTTTCTTGCCCTTATTATTCACTCAAAATTGCAGGACCCAACACAACAATGTTTGAATTGAGACATCATTGAAAATGGGAACATACAGAATTGCATATATGCTAATCATTTATAGTGACTAGGACTAATATAAGTAATCATACATATAGAATTTGAAGCTTGCAAATCCCGTCTCAAGGTCTCAAATAAATCTAGGTAGAATTTGCAAACTTTTATACAGTATTTGTAATTATTGGATCTAGGACAACCCTAACTCTAGTCAAATCTTCTAGTCTTTCTTTGACAAAGACAACAACTTTTCACCCATCCTAGAGAAGCTTGTTTGAGTTATCCAACATTAAATGTACGTGACTCTCATCCTGAAAACTACCATATCTTCCCACCTACCAATAAAGAGCTACAATCCTAGTTTATATCTGGTAGTTCAAAGAAGATGCTAACACTTCCATTAGTCATACAAATTTGTATAATACATTACAAATTCTATGGCAATCAGCCCCATAGACTCAACACAATTTGAAAGAAAAAATCTAACCTATTCTCCCAACTGACAACGGAATTCGAGGCTTAATACAAACACAAAAAATAAAAAAACTCAGGGTGGGGTTATGTGAACTTTTTGCGTGGGGTGGTTTTTGTGTTGTATGAACTAGTTTTGGGGACTATTTTTGGATTGTATGAACTTGTTTTGGAGCTGTGTCTAGGTTGAGTTTTGATTTTTTTTTTTTTTGAGCTGTTTTAGTCAATTACCTAAAAATTTGTGGCTGCTTTTGTGCTATATAATTAATCGTACTCTTGTGTTTGTGTTGTGTTTTAGTTCTTATGACATCGTTTGGTTACACCAATGAGATGAGATAAACGTTGAAAGTTGAATAAAATATTGTTAAAATATAATTTTTAATATAATTTTTGTTTTGAGATTTGTAAAAGTTGAATGATTTATTATATTTTGTGTGAGAATTTGAAAAAGTTGTAATGATTGTATAAGACGAGATTAGACATCTTGGTAACCAAACGAGCTTAAATCATGAATTGTGAATGCACATCTACATCTTTTCTAAAAGGACCATGACTACAACAACCTATCAAGCCTACTAAAATCAATAGAAACTCTTGCTACCTTCCGTTCTACCCAACACCCTCCACCAAGTAGTAAAAATCCCAAGAATAGGTCTGAGGTATGAGATCACTTTACAAGAGTGTCTGATTGTGATCCTGAAGAACCTAGAACAACTTGTAGCCATTGTGGGAGAATGTGGAAATGTCATCCTAAAAGGCAAGACACTTAAGCTATGAGAGCACACATCCACCTTTGTCCTAAAAACTGTAAGAGTAAATTGGACAAGGGTCAACAATTCTTGGTCTTGGAGGCAAGAGTTGAAGAAGGGGAAAGGCAGAAGAATCTAGGAATGACCAAATATAGAAAGAAAGAAATTATGTTTGCTCTTGCTAGGATGGTGATAATAGATGAGTTATCCTTTAGGGTTGTTGAGGGTCAAGGATTTTAGGACTACACTAAATCCCTTGATCTTAGGTTTCCTATTCGTTCTCGTTTTATGGTAATGAGGGATTGTATCAGGCTATTCTTGAGAGAGAATGATAATTTGAAGAAAATACTTTTGACAACCAAACAAAGAGTGTGTTTAACCACTGACACTTAGACTTCTATCCAAAACATTAATTACATGTATCACGACTTACTTTATTGATAGTAGCTGAAAATCGTATAAACGGATCATTTTATTTGCTCAAATTAGTGATCAAAATGGGGCAAAGATTGGGAGGGAGTTGGAGGAGTGTATGCTTGACTGTGGCTATGATACCCCGTATTTTAGTGTATTTTAATTGAATGATTATTTTAATTAATTTAAATATTAGTCATCTTATTTTAAAATTATGGGAGTTTTGATATATTATTTTATAATATTCTTAAATTGTGAAAATTATTTTTGATATGCTTTCTTAATATTAATTATTGTTTTACATTTAAATTAATCTTTAATTTAACTTTGTTTGTTTATGGGTTTTAAAATTATTATTATTGATGAATTTTATTATTATTTTATTTAACTTGCTGTTTTGAAATTCTTTTCGTTGGATCATCTTTGTGACCTAAGTTATGAGGATTGGGCCTCATTTCTTTCCCTTTCATTTTTCTTTTTTTCTTTTTCCTTTTTCCTTCCTTTTTCTTTACTCCTTCTCTTTATTTTATCCTTATTTCTCCTATGTTCCTCTCTCTCGTGTATGACGTCTCTCCTCTCTTTTCATTGTTCAAAATTTTGTTCGACCAGTGCGCCACCTGTTGCCGACACCGCCCCTCCGGTCGGCGACCTCACCCTTCCATTTTCAGCCGCTCTTATGCCGTTGTTAACCGTCATGCCCAGCTTCAAGTTGCAGCATCCCTAAGCCGCCGTCGCGCCACCTCCGGCCACCATTTATTCACCACATCATCTTCGACCTTTTATCAACCTAATGCACCCATCCTTAGCTCCGATCTGTCACCTGTGAAGCTCCACTATCTATATTTTTTATTTGATTATTTTGGCCTCCAAATGCCTCTCTCGCCACCACCCACGGCCAATCACCACCATCATTAGCTTCACAGATATATCTAAGTCATTCCCTAGTAATCTCGAGTCTTGGTTTGATTTCGTTCAAAATCTACTTGACCCACGGCCATAGTGCATTTTGCCTTATTTGTTACTGTGTTGCCGCTTCTTGCACCTCCGTGATCCTTCGAAAATTATAATAAAGCGCTGTAAGTATTTTTCCAAATAACTTTTGATATTTAACTGTATTTTTGCACGTACTCATTTACTGTGAATTGATTGGATTGAAGGATGAAGTGTGATTGGATTGCACTGTGTTCTGTTGGTTGTTGGATATTGATGTTGTGGCTTGTACATTGCATATCTGCATGCACGTTCATGTTTGTAAATGAAAATGGATTTTTGTGTAATTGCATTCATGTTTATGTGTATATTTGAAAACCGAGTTTTCATGTGAGAGAAAGGAAAAGAGATTGTAAGGATGGTGGTATAGTCCCGTCTGTGATTCCTACCTACGGTGCATACAATAGGGATGGTGGTTGTGTCCCGCCTGTGATTCCCGCCTACGGTCCATGCGATATGGATGGTAATAAGCAGGGATGATGGTTGTGTCGCACCTGTGATTCCGCTTACAGTGCTCTGATAGGTACCCTTGTGTGAAAAGGAACTGTAGGAATGGTGGTAAGCAGGGATGGTGGTGTAGTCCAGCCTGTGATTCCCGCCTACGGTGCACGCGGTAGGGATGGTAGTTGTGTCCCATCTATGATTCCCACCTATGATGCACGTGGTAGGGATTGTGGTAAGCAGGGATTATGGTAAGCAGGAATGGTGGTATAGTTCCGCTTGTGATTCCTGCCTATAGTGTCCGATAAATGGTTGGATTTTGTGTAAATTATTTTCTGAAAAAATGATGGATTATATTTTTGGGCCAAAATGAAATTTTAGCGTGCGTTGAAAAATATTCATTTTCAAGAAAAAATGATATTTTGGGTCTGATGAATATTTCATCATATGCGTGCATGTTGGTTGCATTAATGCATTGTTATCTCGTTGGCTGTTTGGATTAGTACTTACCTGCGGTACCATTATATGGTACCGTAGATTTTGATGCAGATGAGGATGAAGAGTCTAAGGGATCGGGTCTACAAAGGGAGTGACATGTGGTTACTTTTGGATTATGGATTTTGTTTCCCACTTTTGTATGTATTTAGTTTGTATTATATTTTTTTTAGTGGATAACTGTATAAATTTTTGAAGGCATTTTATTTTGATAATTTGTATTTAAAATTCTGATACTTAGTTGACTTACTTAATTTATCCGCTGCGACTTTTGTGGTGATCTTGTTGCATGTTCTACTCACTTGAGCACTTATCGTTGAGATGTGTAACATGTAGTGTCATCATCCCGACGTCATGATTCCTGCGTTTCCATACGTGGGAGTCAAGCGTCACAGTGGCATCTACAAAATCCTTACAATTACAGTAGACAATGCTATATTTAATGACTCCACTATTAATTGGTTGAGAACAAGAGAAATAAGAGGTGATGAATGTGTTGCGAATCACGAGCTTATTCATAGGAATTGTACTGTATACATTTTAAACCATGTTGTGAGTGAAAGTTTAAAACATATTGATAACTCAATCATAAGGGTTTGCAATTTGATTAAGTATGTGAAGTTTCTCCCCAAAGACTTACCACTTTCAAGTCTTATGTTGATAGCTTAAAAGTTCCACGTTCTAGTTTCTTGTGTCTAGTGTTGTAAATGAACCAGTCTATTCGAAAGACATCCGATACTCGCTCGGTTAAATTTGAATCGAACTCGACTCGTGAAAAAAAAATATCGTTCGTGAAAGCAGATACTCGCTCAATTTGTAAATGATACATACTCGATTAAACTCAACTCGAGTCGGCTAAAACTCATTAAGGCTCGCTCGTTTACATCCGACTACACTCGTTTGCTCAACTCAATTAAAGCTCGTTCATACATATGTTTGTGTGTGTGTGTATATGTATATACATACATCTTTATGTGTATATACATATATACAAGTATATCAACTTTTATACTTAAATATATAATATGTAACCTAATTACTTATACCTAGTCTCCTATGCATATTTTTTTTTTATTGAAGAGCCGGTAGCCACATGTCAAGTGGCCCCGTCCCAAATTTATTAAAATGCTCACACTTATAGCGAGGAATACCATAGTTACAAACCAAGCATTTGGTAGTCTCCTATGCATATATATTGAATATACTATATATATATATTATTTAGTTAAGTACTTAAGGCTTCTTGAGTCATTAAATTATAATTTGTACAATAATTAGTCTGTACGATTTAATAATTTCAAATAGGAGATGTTATATATTATTATGTAATGTGTATAATATGAGACACATACCATGATGCTAATATATACATATAACTAATAAATAATTTATGTAGACATATAATTTAAAGTTATTATGAATAAATGTCAACTAGTTATATATTATAATCGATATATTGTATAAAATGTTTATGACATAGTCTATAGTCCGTAGTTAAATATTATTAATTCTGTCTAGGATATATTTAATAAGTTTAGTTATATAATTATTTTTCTTAAATTATTAACTCATAATATATATGTAAAAATTTATATTATTTATTATATTTTTATAATATAATTTATGCTTAATTGTCATAAAAGGCAACTAAAATGTTGTCTTAGAAGTATCCATGACTTTTGTCTTTCTACATAAAAATTAATAAAAATTATATGTATAAAGTTTTGTCTTTTATCAATATGGTTTTTTTTAGTGCTTTTTGGTATGTGTGTTTTTGAAGCACTTCTTTTGTTTATGCAATAAATTCTTCTTCTTCTTCTTCTTCTTCTTCTTTATTTTTTTTTATTTTTTATGTTAAGATTATGTACACATTTGATTACTTTTTGTGAGAGTCGAGTAAAAATTTCAAGTTATCTTTTAAACTTCTTAACCCTATCTTAATCTTTATTTTATTGAATTTATCTCAACAAAGTCAGACTTTTCAATAACGACGGTAAAGTTTTCTCATTTTTTCTATCTTTTCTAT
Organism: Pterocarya stenoptera; assembly: GCA_003123785.1. Taxonomy (NCBI): domain Eukaryota; kingdom Viridiplantae; phylum Streptophyta; class Magnoliopsida; order Fagales; family Juglandaceae; genus Pterocarya; species Pterocarya stenoptera. The sequence continues at coordinate 34,830 of QEOT01123763.1, forward strand.
GCACACTACTCACAGTCACCGATGAGAGTTTCACTATTCAAGTTTTCCATTTAGAGCGCCATAGGCTCACAACTTCTTGCTTAAAGTAAAAGTGATCTTTTTCCTATTCTACATATGAAAAAAAAAAAAAAAAAATTCAGTTTGTAATTTATCTCTTAGGTTCCATTTTAGCCTCTGAGTCTCATTCTCTTGGCTCTACAGAGTTTGGACCACAAGATAGAGATTCTGTGTTATCTCACCACTGTAGGTACGCATTTATATATTTTATGAATTTGTGTTATTGTTTGTGATTTTATGATTTTTGTAAGCAACTTTAATACATATATTTGTTGGGGAATTGGTTTGCATTTTGCAATACTAATATAATTCATGATATACGTATATAATTAGTTCTGTTATTGCTATGTTTAAGTTTTCTATTTTGTATACAATTTTCTTTTTTTATTATTTAGTAAAACTTCTTATGGCCTCGTTTGTTTTCAGAAAACATCTCATTTCATCTTATCTCAATTTCATCATTACATTTTCTCAAATTCCAATAAAAAATAAAATTAACAATTCAACTTTTTCAAATTTATCTCATTTTATCTTATCTAATCATTATAATTTTTCCAAATTTCAATGCAAATAAAATAAACAATTCAAACTTTTTCAAATCTCAAAACAAAAATAATATTAAAAAATATATTCTAACAATATTTTATTTAACTTTTTAACTTTAATCTCAACTTATCTCATCTCCAAAAACAAATGAGGCCTAAATCTCTCATTAGACCCAAGAAAATGTTTATTTAGGTTCTGTAAATGGAACGAAAGATAATAACATCTTAGAATACTTTTCACATACATGTGGGTAGTCTATAAACAAACATGCACTTAATTCTTTTAACGGAAAAAAAAAATAGATTAAATGTTATAGAAATTCTAGAATAAATTCTTTTGTATTTATAAATATTTTGCTTGTATTATTATGTTTTAGAACAAATTCTATTGCTATGCAAAATCCAAGTCAGTATATAGAAAATAAAAATGAGTCAATTGATATTAGTTGGCTTGAAAGCCCTACACTCTCTGCCCACGAAGATGGTGACCCCAAAAATATTAAATATTTGTTATTATCTCGTACTAATAGTAATGCCATATAGGATGTATGAAGATATAAGCCATTGATCAATGTTATATAATAAGCATGTATAGAGAACTCACTTTTTACACCGTTGATCACATGACATGATTTAATTTATAAGAGATAATTTATAAGAGATTTGAATTATATAACTTTTTTTGTAAATCAAGTTTTGTCATATCAACGGTGCCATAGAATAATGTTTTATACACCAGCTTACAAATAGAATTTTTCAATGGGAGTGATTTTTTAAGCATTATAATTAGCGTATTGGTTCCATGTAACTGAGAGTGCATGGTTAATTTATATCTCCCCTTATAGACATTGGATTAAATAATTAATGTCATAATAATTTTGTCTCCTTATTTACTAATCCTAGCTGCAGGCTGTGAGCCTCACAGTACGTACGCACGATGAATAGCTAGCTCACAGCAAATCAAGCTCGACCTGGCATTCCAATTCATGAGGATTATTGGCCTAAAAATGAGACAGACCGCAGCTTTACAATTAGTAAAGAAACACCGACATATTATATAACATGAAAGAAATGGCTGTTTGGGTGAAGCTGCTGTACGTGTGCAAGGCATTTTTTGGCTGCAAAGGTATTCACGAAGGACCTGTGGCTGCATATTTCAGCCATACTCGTACGCACATCCTCGATCTCAGCATATAAATATATATATATATATATACATGAAAATGAAGCGCATGGGGATGGCTAAGCTTTATTGCTTTTCATTGGTCCTTGTCTTGGCCTTCGGCCTGAGCAGCTCCGCAAGGGTGCCTCGTGTGAGAAAGCACTACGTGAAATTTATCAACAATCTCAGCAACAAAGTACTTAATGTCAACTGCAAAAACCAGAAACCCTACATTGATCTGAGCCTTCACATTCTCCTGCCCAAGGAGGAGTACGAATTCAATTACATTGTTGGGCGAGACATGGCTTTCAGCTGTGAACTGCGACATGGGTTTACAAGCACGGTCTTCCCTGTAAGTGATAGAGCAATCAAAAGAGAATGCGGTGGAAACCATTGCATTTGGAAAGCACAGGATGATGGAGTTTACCAACTCAACCGGAAAACGAATCAGTACAAGTACAAGTTTGGATGGGGATAGTTACCTGCAGCATGATTGTGATGATCAAGGTGATCGATGCTGCAAGCTGGAAGATAAAACAAATTAAGCTATCTAGCTAGCTAGTAATTAGAGCACTACCAAAATGGTTTTTGTATTTTGTTCTCTAAAATACATCATTAAAAATCTCTCTTATATATATAAATTCTTTTTACAATATCTCTCGACGCATTTATATTTTCTCTATATCGTTTAAATAATATTTTTAATTAAAAAATTTTCAACAAGTACCAATAAATTTGTAATATCCTCGTATTTGTTTCTATATTTTTTTCTGTATAAACAATGTGATGTAATTTTGTATTATACACACAAAATAAAATAAAATATAAATCAAACAAAAATTAAAAGTAAAATTAAAAGATGAAGAAATTGGATTATATTACTAGGATAAAACGGCTGTTTTAAAAGAGGAGCAACAGTACTTTCGTCCCTTATACATATATATCATCTGCATGGTTTATACACAAACTCGAGACCAATGATGGATAACTAGTTGAAATAAGGCAACTGAAATAAGAACAAAGTAATATCCACTTTCACACTTATATATACATGTATATATATATTTTTCTATATATATATATATATATATAACGTCCCTCAACCCCAAGATGAAAGTAGAACTTTTTATACTACAAGCCAATAGCAATGTCCATAATATTAATACTATAAGCGCCACGTATTTTTCTCGAACACAAGAGCGACATCTTTCTCAAACACTGTGTTAGTATTTTTTAATAATATTTATTTGTTACTGTTGCTCACCTTTGCTTTTTTGGTCTTTTACGTTATGTTTAATAGGCTGGTAATAAAGTTGACGTTACTTTGGTTATTAATTTGGCTTGAAGACTTATTAGTTAGTAACGCTGGTTTCTCATGACTTCTCTATAGTACCGTTGCTTTCATTTGCTTATTGGCAGCTTTAAAGCCCAAGATATTTTTAACGGGCTTGTAGTTGTTAATGTTGGCTTATTTAGTAAATGTTTTTTCCATTTACGTCCTTTTAAGTTCTAGGTCACGTTTTGTCTAATACATATAAATATATATATATATATATATATACATATATATATTTATTTATTTGTGAAGTTATGCGGTGAGTACGAGGGGAATATACTTTAGAGTAAGTGAGATAAGGATAACAAGTTTTGTGAGTATATATTTTTTAGAGTATTTTCAGATAAGAGAAATGTATTTTTTTTTTTTTTTTTATGGAGCTTTGGGCTCAACCAATTGTACAGAGTTGGTTCGAGCTACACGACGATCAGTTGGGCTGTTGTATCCTGGAGGAGTCAAGTCAAGATGAGTTCTGATGCACCGGTTAATTTGAGATATTGTACACCGTAGAAGGCTTGAATCTCCTTAAAGAGAGCGGCATTTATGTGCTTCAGTCCAAATTGACTTCGTTTTAATTTTTTATTTAATTATAATTTTATTATATTATTGTGAATTTCACCAACACACTGTGAGCACATGATCCAAAGGGGGTGGCACTTTGTATCGTGTCATGTCAAGTCATGAGTATTAAATTATATGGATTAATTTGAACCCGTTTAATTAAAGAAAAATTATGCTCATCAACTTCACGCCGCACACCATACATAATTTTATAAATTATAATTTTTCTTTTTTTTACTAAATGTGTGTTGTATGAATGATGAGTAGAAGAATGTAATTAGTTTAGGAAGAATAAAATAAAAAAATAAAAATAAGTGTGGTGTATGAGGATGATGAGTAAGAAAGCTCTTAATTAAACAATACAGTCCCTAAAATGCTAACACCACCCACTTAACCTATCGAATAATTCTAGACACTACCCATTTAACCTGCTTTCACCCATTTCATTTCGTTCAACTTGTTTCGTATAAATGCAAGGGTTGAGTTGCTCTGTATATTTTTTAACCCAATTAATATAATTTCATATTTAATACAATGATAATTATATAAAATCATTCACAATTACAATTGGATTTATAATAAACTATTTTATTATCAATATACAAACCAATAATGTATAAAAAAAATTAATATTTTTTATAAAATAAAATTACATATTAACAAAAAAAAACTCAACAGCTTGAGATATTAAGTAGTCAAATACTAATATTAATATTAAATCCCAACAAAAAAATGCGTATAAAGCTAAACATTTATAAAACTTAAAAAATAGAATTTTTTTCATGTTATACGGTGTTGATTGTGAATTTCATGGGTTCACCCACAGTTGACTCATTTATTAATCGTGTCTTATGGGATCATTCTGTTTTGATCCAAACACATTTATATCAATTCCAAACTAGCTAATTTGGTGTCATATTCGTATTAAATTCATGATCGTGTTATGTATTGACACCCCGAATTTCATAGAATGGATATATTCTAAGTTCTCATGCATCCTTGGCAGTGCAAAAGGAAACCCATCTCGAGCAAGTTTTGATCCAATATTTTTTAATAAAATTCAATTGCTATAGTTTTAATTTCTAAAGGCCAAACTGTTGAATTGATGCTAGAGATGCCTGATCTCCCCCAAATCTTTGTATTCCAAGGCATATTGGTAGTTTCAGGTCTAACCATCCTTTGGAAAGACACATTCAATTGAGGCAAGGATTTATAAGGACTAGAAGAATATTTCCATCTTTTTCATCATTATTGTTACCATGATGCATAGACTTTCAACTAAACCAAAGTGGAATAAACAAAAGTAGACTATGGCTATTGCCAAATATCTGCACTACTAATAAAAAAACAGTCCGTACGTAGACAAACTTAGACTATTACAAACGAAAATCATTCAGTTATATTATAAACTAAAATTGACACTCAAGACAACTAAACTATGATAATTTGAATAGTTCTGACACAGCTTCTTTAGCACATGCATCTTAGAGTTACATAGCTGCAAAAAAAAAAAAAAACCAACACAACATAAAGATCACCCTAAGGCTAAAAGACACTCATCATTTAAATTTCCTCCTCGGTTAAACCATCCAACTTAGATAAAAAAAAATTTCATGATCGAGTTAGATTGCTGATATCTTTTAATTATTTCCACAAAGAAGGGAGCTTTCTATTATAAGCTTTTATAATAGAAGGGATATTTTATATTTACAGTGCCTCATTTGAGCTTCGATTAATCACTAGTATTATAAGCTTTCTACAAATTATATGCTTAGAAACTCTAAGATCAGATCATTCTTCTTTCATTGCAAGTATAAAAAAGGGCATCTCATGTAGTAATAACTGAACTACCTTCATATATGCTAACAAGCCATTTTGCTGAGAATAAAAATAAAAAATAAAAAACTCATATGTCATTTAGGCACGAATTGAAAACGGAGATAAATTTAGAGAAGAAAACATGCCAAAAACAAGCAGTTTAATCTGAACAAGATTAATTTTTATTTATTTTTAATTTGTCGACAAAATCAGTGGTATATTAAAAAAAACAACTCTGCCAACTAAGGCTTTGAATGTTAAGAGTATCACCTGTGAATAGCAGTAAAATAGTTTATATATGAATAACAGTGAATATTTTGTGAATAGTAATGAAATAGTTTGAGAATCTCTAAGAACAGTTGTGTCCCAAACACAACCTAAGGCTACATTTGAGTAGTAAGGTGATCTCAGATGATTTGTGAATAATAGTGAAAAATGATAAAAAATTTAAAAACTAATGATAAAATATTGAATATAATAGTGATGGTCGTAGTAAAAAGTAGTAAAAATCAGAGGGATCTCATTTAGCTAGCTACCAGCTCTACCTTAATTTCTTCCCCCTTTAACACTATTTCTTAATATGAACAATTAGTTTGTTCGCCGGATATATAATCTAAACTCTAAAAAGTTTAAAAAATAAAGTAATATATATAAAACTGAAATACATATTTTTGTTGCTGCTGCTATTTTAATTCAAATCCTTGCTTGGGGACGATTAATGTTAATGGTAATTCACTGTTTTTGTTTTCTTGAAGTCGAATAGATCATGTAAACTGCACGTTGCTACCGAGATTCAATGACTCTGCTACCTAGAGTAGTACTTAAAAATTATAAAAATAAAGATCATAAAGTAGACATTATAATATGGATAATTGAACGTGAAAATTTAATTGTCTTTAATTTTTGAACTTAGCAATCTAGAAGAAGTAAAGACAGCTAGCCACCAATCATGTGATTTTCTTCTAGATTCAAAAATCTCAAAGTTACATGGCAATACGACTTTTTTTTTTTTAATAGAAAAACTAGTATTAAATTTATATAACTCAAGTATTAAAGTATAATGATCAAGTTGGCTTTTGTCTTCAAATATGAATTTAGAGAATGCAATAGTTCGAATTTTATTTAGTACAAAATAAGAGATATGGTTATGATTATTTAAAAATAATAAAAGTATCTATATAGTTTATACCGAATAATTCATCCCCTACCTATCTAAAAATGATGTATTTAAAATGAGATAGAAAAGGAACATTCAGCTTGAGTAATAGAAAAAATTAAAAAAAATTCTATTATCAAGTCGATGACTAGAGCACATCGGATAAAATACATATATGACATAATATGATGTGAAAGATAAATTTTAAAATTTGAATATTATAAATTAAGTCTTACCATTTAAATACTGTGAATGATGTATTATACTCACCGACTTAAAAATAGAATCATTCCAAAATATAAAAGAAAAGAAGAGAAAGAAAAAAGGAGAGTTACCGTGTATTAGGGTTGCGACCTGACTCACCCCTAAAGACAGTGTATGCAAGGTGTTTGAGAAAATTACTCAATCACTGTGAGAGTGCTAAGAGTCATTGTGTTGATTTATATACAAGGATACAAGATTTTTTCATAAAGAATACAAGTTGTATTGACCGTTGGGGTTGAGGTATGTACAAGGAAAAATTAGATCCTAAGTTGACTAAAATGGGTTGTATATAGACGTTGTGTTTGAAGACTTCCTATATATAAAACAGCCTCTGGTGAGTTCCCATATATATCATTCTTGATGTGAATCTTCAGTGATTTTGTGACCATGATTGGAGAATAGCCGTTGACCATGATCTTGGACATATTCTGTATTAATACTCATCTGCAAACTTTGCCGAGGAACAAGGCCAAGTTTGGACTAGAGTGATAAAGTTGTCGGGTTTGGTGAGGAGATCAGCAAGTTGAAGCAATGCCAGAACTTGTTGGGTCTAAAGAAGTTCAAGAGCTACTAGTTCTAGTATGTAGTGGTAGTCAATCTTGATGTGTTTATTACGAGTGTGAAAAATCGAATTGATCATCATTTAGAGAGCATTAAGGTTGTCACATAGAAGAAGTGGCGCAATCAGGAGTTGAACTCTGAGATCACGAAGTAAAAAAGAAATGCGAGTTCGGCAGTAGTTTGGCCATGGCTCGATATTTGGCTACAGAAGTTGATCTTGAAATAGTAGCTTGCTTCTTGGCTGATGGGGATATGCAATTACTTCCAAGAAATACACAGTAACCAATGGTGGAACATCGAATGAGGGGACAACCTGCCTAATCTGCATAAAAAATGGCATAAAATCAAGTGTTGTGTTGGAACTAAAATGAATGTCAAGGTCGACAATGGCATGAACGTATCTAAGGATACGTTTAACCATTTTATATTAACTTCGGCTGAGGGATGCATGAATTGAGATATAATATTGAAACTGTAAGATAAATCAGGTTGGGTAAGAGTAAGTTATTGAAGAGTACTAACTACACTACGATAGTGGGAGGGATCAGGGAAGGGAGTATCAGAAGTGAGACCATTGGTCTTAGGCATCATTGGGGTTCCCATTGGTTTACTATCTTGCATTTGCGTATGTTCTAAGATATTTAAGGCATATTTGGTTTGAGACAAAACAAGGCCATCAGTGGTGGGGGTGACTTGAATACCAAGAAAATAGTGCAAATGCTCATATTTTATGGAAAACTGTGTGAGGAGGATAGAAAGAAAATCCTTGAGATATGAGGGATTAGACTCGATTAGAAGAATTTCATCGACATATAAAAGTAAAATAAGTGTGCCATGAGCGAACTGACAAGTAAAAAGTGAAGAATCAGCAGTACTACAAAGAAATCCAAAGCTAAGTAAAGAACAACTAAATTTGTCAAATTAAGCACGTGGTGCTTATTTTAAATACCACAATGGCAAGGATTTCCACCTAAAAGTGCTTTGGAACAACACTATGGAAGAGCATAGTCATACCTAATTTGCGTATAGTACAATAAAGACACTCCACCGCACCATTTTGTTCAAGGGTGTGTGGACATGAAAAGTGGTAACTAGAAAATTCACCTCCCCCATCAGATTGAAAAATCTTGATTTTTTTATTAAATTGGCGTTCAACATATTTCTTAAATAATAAAAATGAGTGATAGAAATTAGATTTTTTGTGTAATAGAATATGCCACATATATTTAGAAAAAACATCAACAATACAAGCATAATAGTGAAATTCTTAACAAAAAATAACAGGGGCGGCCCCCACAAGTCACCATAGATTTTGTCAAAAATTGCATAAGTAAAACTAGACGAGAGTAAAAAAGAAAGTTTACTGAGTTTGCCTAATTGAAACTTTCACAAATGGTAGAACCCTTATTAAAACCAATAATATTGATAAGACCTTTTGATTTCAAAACATGGACAACAAAGGTTTGAGGATGTCCCAAACGTGGGTGCCACACTTCTTCAGGAATGAAATTAAGTGGAGAAGTGCACTTCACAAAGAAGGAAACAATGTAAAGACTACCCTTTCGTCCTCTAGTTAATAGGACGCGGTTGGTCTCCCGTTTCTTAACAACAAAGCCAACACCGTAAAATTCACAATTATAAGAATAATCAATTGTGAATTGTCCGATAGATAAAAAAATTTTGCCAAGTCAAATTATCTACACAGTGAAGCTAAGCACATCAATGAACCAAGCATGAGCAATAAAGGAAACAAGCTCGCAAATTAAACTCTTAGAGTAATTTTGTACATTTCTTGATAAAATTCAAAATTGAATTAAGGTTCAAAATTGATCTTTTATCATAAAGCATCAAATTGCATTTTCCAAACGTGCATGCAATATTTGAAAATTAAAAGTTTGAGTTTTGAATTTTTGAAAGATGATTGATTGTCTTCTTTCACATATGCATGACATAATTAAAAGTTTAAATTTTGAAAAGTGAATGATGTTGTCTCTGAAAATTACGAAAAGTAAAACTTTTATTTGAAATTTTTGAAAAGTGGATGATGTTGTCTTTGATAATTGTAAAGTGGATGATGTTTTCTTTGACAATTGTGAAAAATAAAATTTTGATTTGAATATTTTGAAAAGTGAATGATGTTGTCTTTGACAATTACGAAAAGTGAAACTTTGATTTAAAAATTTTGAAAAGTGAATGATGTTGTCTTTGACACTTGAATCTTTTTAAATTTAAAAATGCAATCTCATATGCCTATAAACAACTCATTTGAGTTATTCAAATTGAGAACTATATATACAACAATAAGAGCATACAATATTCATTCAAAACTTTCAATCTCTCTTCTCTAAGCATTGAACCTTAACCCTTGTTCATTTTGAGAGAGATATAGTTTGCATTGTATTGTTTTTATTTCACTTATTGAGGAGTGTTTTCTAATAACATACCCACTATTAGCTCTTGTATCAGTAAAAGTATATGTATAACGCTTGTACGTGTAGAAGGTGTTTTATACAGGAAATAGACGTTGAATCACCACGTGTAAGGTGATTGCAAGTGTAAAAGGTGTTCTACACAGAGAATAGACGTTGAATCACCACGTGTAAGGTGATTGCAAGTGTAGAGGGTGTTCTACACAGATTCTTTATAGCTGTACTGCTTAGTTGTAATAGGTTTCTATTGCCATCTGAATGAAATTGGATAGTGAATTTAGGAATTCTCAAGGGTTAGCTTGAGGCAAGGATGTAGGCAGTGAGGCTAAACCTTTACACGGATGGTAAATGCAAGTGTAGAGGGTGTTCTACACCGATTCTTTTGTAGCGGTACTGCTTAAATGTGTAATAGATTTCTATCGCCACCTGAAGGAAATTGGATAGTGAATTTGAGAATTTTCAAGGGGTAACTTTAAAGGAGAACGTAGGCAATAAGGCTGAATCTCGTTAAAATATTAAATTTGCTTCCTATTGCCCTTAGTCTTTTTTATTTACTGATGCTTTGTATTTTGTTCGTATTTTATATTTTGTATTTAATTTATAATTGCAAATTTTTAAATATAACTCAATTCACCCCCTCTTGTGTTAGTCATCTGGGCAACACCTGCATTACCTGTCATGTGGGTAGAGGCACCGGTGTCAGCTGTCCATTCCATATCATAAGTAAAATTATCCTGGGTGAGAGCAGTAAGTGCTTGCGGAACGTCATCTGGCTTATAAGTGTGATTGAACCAATTCAAGCATTTAAGTGCCACTTGGTCTTTTTTGCCACAAATTTGACATGTGTCCACATGGGTGGACTCACGTGGCCTTGTGTTGGGATTAAGAGGCTGAGTAGGCGTGGGCTCTCTGGTTTGATCGAGAATGGGTTGCCATGAGTGGAGGTGTTGGCAGGAGTGAAGCAGCGACCTTTGAAGAGAACAAGTGAGGCAAAATGAATTGGAGTTGCAATGGTCCTTGTTGTAGGAGGAGCTCGTTTTATAGCCATAGAATGCAAAAGGAGAGCTCGTGACAGATTCGTGCAAATAAGATTTGATTTTGAGGCCCTGTAGTAGAGGAATTAGCTCGGTGTAAGTGGGCATGGGTGATTTCAACATCGTCGTGGTGAAGGGCTCAGACTTAGCCCCAAGGCTATTCAGCAAGGAGAATAATTTCAATTTGTCTTGCACCGGTCTTCTTATGGCAGTCAAACTATCACAAATACTTTTGTAGGTGCTTATGTGATCTGTAAGTGGGGTATTGGGATCCTTCCAAAGATAGGTGAGCTGATGGGTGAGGTAAAACTCATGTTTTTGTGAGTCTTGGGTGTAGGCTTCCTTGAAGAAAATCTAAACTTGAGTGGCAGAGTCAAGGTCAACTACTAGGCCAAACGCCTTTTCAAACAAGGTACCGATGATCCAACCACAGAGCAATCAGTTGGATTTCTGTCATCGAAGGAACTTCGACCTCAAAGCTGGTTTTTCAAGAGTAGAGACACATACAGAGTTGTCAAATTGAGGGGTTGCCGACTTCTCATCAAGAAGGTTATCAACTAGGTCTTAGGCGCTTAGCTCTCAGCCAAGGCCAAAATTTACTTACACTACAGTGAATAATTTGTGTTGTTAAGGTGGAGGGTAATGAAGTAACCAATATTGAGGGAGATGTAAGCCATGGGAGAAGACTCTCTTACTCTCACATGGGCACTGGAACCATAAAGACGATGTATGCAAGGTGTTTGAGTAAATTACTCAGTCACTGAGAGAGTGCCGAGAGTCATCGTGTTGGTTTATATACACGGATACAAGACTATGTCATGAAGAATACAAGTTGTATTGACTGGGTGAGGTATGTATAAGGAAAAATTAGATCCTAAGTTGACTGAAATTGGTTGTATGTAGATGTTGTGTTTGAGGACTTCCTATATATAAAACAGTCTTTGGTGAGTACTCATAGATATCATTCTTGATGTGGATCTCCATTATTTTGTGACCATGATCGGAGCATAGCCGTTGAGCATGATCTTAGACATATTCTGTATTAATATGCCTAAGATGGTTCTGGGCCCATCCCGGCCTACCTGACAGCACCAACCCGACCTAACGAGTTGAGATATAGGTTGGTTTCTTTCCCTTATTATTCACTCAAAATTGCAGGACCCAACACAACCACCTCTGAATTAAGATATCGTTGAAAATGGGAACATACAGAATTGCATATATGCTAAGCATTTATAGTGATTAGGTCTAATACAAGTAATCATACGTATAGAATTTGTAGCCTGCAAATCCAGTCTCAAAGTCTCAAATAAATTCAGCTAGAATCTGCAAACTTTTATACAGTATTTGTAATTATTGGATCTAAGGCAATCCTAACTCTGGTCAAACCTTCTAGTCTTTCTTTGACAAAAGCAACAACTTTTCACCCATCCTAGAGAAGCCTGCTCGAGTTATTCCACCACCAAACATACATGAATCTAATCCTGAAAACTACCATCTCTTCCCACATACTAATAAAGAACTACAATCCCAGTTCATATATGGTATTTCAAAGAAGCTGCTAACACTTCCATTAGCCATACAAATTTGAACAAATACATTACAAATACTATGAAAATCATGCCCATAGACTCAACACGATTGGAAAAAAAAAATCTAATTTATACTCTCAGTTGATAACGAAATTCGAGGCCTGATTTGAACACAAAAAATAAAAAATCTCAAGTACAACCCGAAACCCAGATATCCGGGTATCAAAATTCTATTTCATCCAGGTTTCGATTCTGGTTCCGAGGATACCAGGATATCTGAGCTGAAACCTGGATAAACAGTCTTAACACCAATTGCCAATCTAATCTTTGCAAAGCTAATGATAGACATAACCAAACCAAACAATCAACATGACACAACTCTGATATTTGGAAGTCTTGGCTTAGTCACAAATTTGATCACAAAGATATGCGCACAAATTTAAAATAATGCATCAAAATTTGAATCTCAAGTATATGCACTAATCTGAAATGGCACAACATATTAACTAGCTCCAACATCCATATTGGATAAGGATAATTTTTGGGAAATATCGTTCAAATATCTTTATATCTATAATGGACAAAAGCCTTCAAAATTGTCTGAATCTACATATGCATCATGGTTATCCACATGGTAGAGCTTTGTCTTTGTATAAATCAATGGAGAAAAATGACGTGTAAAATTGTACAGAAAGAGAAGACTATACTTCCATTCATCTCTATAGAAAACCTAGGAAGTTTGTGATAATGGAGGAGAAAGTGAAGTAGTGAACGTACACTTCGCTAACTTCATGTAAATATCCCTTACCTAAGGTCACAAGTTTGAGACGGCTTGTCTTAGTAAAATTTGTAAACCAAATTTTAGGAAACTTTTACATATTGACACCTTGGTGGGGTTACGGTGCCTGCTCCACTAGGCATTAGTAACTATGGCTTAAACTGAATATGCCATAGAAAGTGGGGGCCCTTATGGTCAGACCCAGAGTGGGGAGGGTCAAACCCAGAGTGGGGAGGGGCAATCCTAGAGGGGGAAGCTATACTGGCCTCCCCACTCTTTTGTGAAAAAGAAGAAGAACTAAACTAAACCAAGCCCAAACAACATTATGTTATATTAAGTTTATGTTATAAAATTAATAGACATAAGTAATAAGATTAAAATTTAGTGTTATATTAACTAGAAGTTAACATAGAACATATATCATATAATATAAAAAACTATGTGTAATATCAAAAACCATATAAAAATATTTAATATATAATATAAAATATAAAAATATATATATACCAACCAATCTAGTTCGGTTCGAATCGGTGTTCTAAATATCAAAAGTGAAACCAAATCAATTTTTAATCGGTTTTGGTTATTAGAAACTAGAACTGGATCGGGCCGGTTTCGAACCAGATTGAACACACCGGTTTGGTTTGGTTTTCATCGGTTTTACCGATTCGCTAGTTTTTTTTCACCCTTAGTCAGTTATACTCTTACCCCATAAAAAGAGTAAAATAGTTAATGCAAAACTTTAGCTAGATAAGTAATAACCAATGTTTATTTTGTTTCTATTGTAGATGATGGGTGTTAAAGAGGAAATTAGCTTCCACATATGTGCCCAAAGAGGAAAAGATCAATCTAATCAAAGATTTAGAGCAGAAAGAGATAATTTATATGACTAAAAAGGCATAAATTCTTAGTATGTATATAGCTTAGTCCTTTTTTTTTTTTCTATTTTGTTTTCCTGTGGAGTTCACCATTAAAAAATAATTTTTTTATATAGGTCTTAGATTTATCTACATTTTTCAAAGGGATTACGCAGAATTTTAATATCCTAAAACTGTAAATATTATTTATGTAAAATTTACTCATCAAAACTTCCAAGCTATTGATGTCATCGGAAACGTAAAGAAGCCTAGTACATAGGGTTGAGCAAAAATTTAAAAATTCGACTCGCTCTAACTCCGAATTTGACCTCCAACTTTGATATTATACATATGTTATAAAAATATATGTATTTATTATATATTGATAATATATACTAGTATAGTTATATATTTATATAACTAAAACTTATATAGTTAAATTCAATAATATACTAGTATTATAATATACTTATATTATAATATAAATTGACTAATAATAATTTATTATACGTAAACAATGAACATCATAGTACTACTATAATGTAATACTAACATATAATAAAACTAGTATAATAACCTACAATACTAAGTTTAGTATATAATGAAGTTAGAAATAAGTGGATACTATTATAATAACATGTAATTAAACACTACAATACAAGTCTATAATAGGAACAACTTAGACACTAGTATAGTACAAGTATAATGGGTTAATAACACGTAATACTATAATATAATAATACATAATTGTCAATAATCAATACTATAGTACAAGTATAAATACTAACAATTGTATTTAAACCCTATAGTACAAGTCGATTTACAATAATGTATAATAACATTATAGTACATGTAACATTATAGTACATGTAATATTAATGTATAATAGCACTAGTATAATAAATTCTATTTAAACAATATAGTACAAGTCTATTTAAATAATAATTATTAACAAACAATACTAACAATTAAATTGAATGATGAAAAAAATTATCAAAACCATAAATAGAATGATAACATATAATTCAACAGTATTGTATGATAAAAAGTTAAAATTATAATATGATAACATATAATTAAGCATTAGTGAATTAAAATTTAATAATAATTAATACTAACAATTATAAAAACCATAAATAAATAAAAACTAGGGCTAAAACAAATATGAAGATTGAAACTAAATTTAGGGTTTTAACATATAATTAAACACCAACGTAGTTTATTTTAATTTTTTGGTTTGTTTTTTATTTCTGGTTTATTGTTGATTTTTGGTATACTAATTTCCAGATTTGGTGTCTGGTATTGCTTGCTTCCAAATTTTGGTTCACCACACTCACCACAGTAAATCCCTCCACTACCCCTTGTTGATTTTTGGTTAATTTTGGTTTATTACATGTTTTGTGACTATTTTGGTTGAGATTAAAATGATTGGATAGGAAAAGGTTTATTACTTTCATTTTATTAAAAATAAATTATCATTAACAATTCATTAAATCTAGTAGAAATGACCTCTTTTGATTTTACAAAAAGTAAATAATGCTAAGATTTTACTTGATTTGACATTTTGTTATATTTTTATAAATATGTAAGTTTATTATTTATATGGAGCGGCCTCTTTTGATTTTGCATATTTTTATTTATGTGGAGCCAATAACAAGTTTTCATGAGTATGTAAGTTTATTATTTCATCCTTATTTTATAGTCGATGTTCTTTTTGTGGACAAACGTACATATATGTTTGTGAGTGGTGATTTTTGTATTGTGTGAAATTGTATTATGTAAACGTTTTGGGGTTGTTTGTGAATAAATTTGAGCTGGCATTGGGCTGTTTTTAAGCTGGAGTGGGGTAGGGTTATGTGAACTTTTTGCGTGGGGTTGTTTTTGTGTTATATGAACTTGTTTTGGGAATTGTTTTTGGGTTGTATGAACTTGTTTTTGGGGCTATGTCTAGGTTAAGTTTTAGTTGTTTTTGGAGCTATTTTAGTTGATAACCTGAAAATTTGGGACTGCTTTTGTGTTATATAATTAATCGTACGCTTGTGTTTGTGTGGTGTGTTTTAGTTCTTAAGGTCTCGTTTAGTTACACAGATGAGATGATATAAAAATTGAAAGTTGCATAAATATAATTTTTTAATATAATTTTTGTTTTGAGATTTGTAAAAGTTGAATTGTTTATTATATTTTGTGTGAAAGTTTAGAAAAGTTGTAATGATTATATGAGACGAGATTAGACATCTTGGTAATCAAACGAGGCCTAAATCATGAATTGTGAATGCATAAGAATTCCTACGTCCACCTCTGCATCTTGTCTAGAAGAACCATAACTACAACAGCCTATCTAGGCTACCATAATCGATAGGCATTCCTACTACCTTTTGTTCTACCCAACACCCTCCACCAAGTAGTAGAAACCTCAAGAATAGGTCTGAGTTATTGGATCACTTCACAAGAGTGTCTGATTGTGATCCTAAAGAACCTAGAACAACTTGTAGCCATTGTGGGAGAATGTGAAAATGTCATCGTAAAAGGCAAGACACTTAGGCCATGAGAGCACACATCCACCTTTGTCCTAAAAATCGTAAAAGTAAATTGAACAAGAGTCAACAATTCTTGGTCTCGGAGGCAAGAGTTGAAGGAGGTGAAGGACAAAAGAATCTAGGGATGACCAAGTATATTAAGAAAGAAATTAGGATTGTCCTTGCTAGGATGGTGATAATGGATGAGTTACCCTTTAGGGTTGTTGAGGGTCAAAGGTTTGAGGACTACACTAAATTCCTTGATCTTAGGCTTCCTATTCCTTCTCATTTTATGGTAAAAATGGATTGTATGAGGCTATTTTTTAGAGAGAATGATAGTTTGAAGAAAATGTTTTTGACAACCAAACAAAGAGTGTGTTTAACCACTGACACTTAGACTTCTATCCAAAACATTAATACATGTGTCACGGTTCACTTTATTGATAGTAGTTGAAAGTCGTATAAGTGAATCATTTCATTTACTCGGATTAGTGATCACAATGGGGCAACGATTGAGAGGGAGTTGGAGGAGTGTATTCTTGATTGGGGCACCGACAAAATTTTTACAATTACAGTGGACAATGCTACCTTTAATGACTCTGCTATTAATCAATTGAGAACAAGTGAAATAGGCGGTGAGGAATGTGTTGCGGATCACGAGTTTATTCATATGAATTGTAATGCACACATTTTAAACCTTGTTGTGAGTGAATGTTTAAAAGATATTGATAACTCAATCATAAAGGTCCACAATTTGTTTAGGTATGTGAATTTTTCTTCCCAAAGACTTGCCACTTGTAAGTCTTATGTTGATATGTCAAAAGTTTAATGTTCTAGTTTTTTGTGTCTAGGGCTGTAAATGAACCAATTTGTTTGAAATACCGCCCAATACTCACTCGGTTAAACTCAAATCGAACTCGACTCGTGAAAAGAAAATCTCATTCTTGAAAGTAAATATCCGCTCGATTTGTAAATGACACATACTCGATTAAACTCGATTCGACTCAGCTAAAACTCATTAAGACTCACTCGTTTATACGTGACTCGACTCATTTGCTCGACTCGATTAAAGTTCATTCATACATATGTTTGTGTGTGTATGTGTATATATATTATTTAGTTAAGCATATATATATTATATATGTATATACACAGAAAGATATATATGCATATACACAAAGATGTATGCATATATATATTATTTAGTTAAGCACTTAGGACTTCTTAAGTCATTAAATTATAATTTGTACAATAGTTAGTCTGTACGACTTAATAATTTCATATAAGAAATGTTACTATATATTATTCTGTAATGTTTATAATATGAGACACATCCATGATGCTAATATATATATATATAACTAATAAATAATTTATGTAGACATAATTTATAGTTATTATGAATAAATGTCAACTAGTAATATCTTATAATCGATATATTGTATAAAATGTTTATGACATAGTCTATAGTTCATAGTTAAATATTATTAATTCTATCTAGGATATATTTAATAAGTTTAGTTATATAAGTATTTTTTTAAAATTATTAACTCATAATATATATTTAAAAAATTATATTATTTATTATATTTTTATAATATAATTTATACTTAATTGTCATAAAAGGCAACTAAAATGTTGTCTTGGAAGTATCCTTGATTTTTGTCTTTCTGACATAAAAATTAATAAAAATCATATGTATAAAGTTTTTTCTTTTATCAATATGATTTTTTTAGTGCTTTTTTGATATGTGTGTTTTTGAAGTAGTGCTTTTGTCTATGGGATAAAGAGTTCAAATTCAATTTTTTTAATGTCAAGATTACGTACACATTTGATTACTTTTTCGAGCATCGAGTATAAATTTTAAGTTGTCTTTTAAACTTCTCAACTCTCTCTTAAGCTTTATTTTATTGAATTTACCTCAACAAAATCAAACTCTTCAATAACGACGGTAAAGTTTTCTAATTTTTCCTATTTTTCTCTGCGCACTACTCATTGTCACTGACGAGGGTTACACTGTTCATATCTTCCATCTTGAGCCCCGCAGGCTCACAAATTCTTGCTTTAGATAAAAGTGATCATTTTCCTATTCTACATATAAAAAAATATCTTTTTCAGTTTGTAATTTATCTCTTGGGTTCCATTTCAGCCTCTGAGTCCCATTATGTTGGCTCTATAGAATTTGAACCAGAAGGCAAAGATTTCTTATATATATATATATATATTGGGGGAGGGGGTCGAATTCAAGACCTCCGTTTTGGTGACTTGAGTGTTATGCCATCAAGCCATAGGTCTTTGGTGACTGAGATTCCATTTTATCTCACCACTATATGCACGTATTTATATATTTTATGAATTTGTGTTATTGTTTGTAATTTTATGAATTTTTAAGCAACTTTAATACATATAATTGTTGAGGAGTTGGCTTGATGATTGGTTTGCCTTTTGCAATGGTAATATAATTCATATCACACATATATAATTAGTTATGTTATTGTTATGTTTAATTTTTCTATTTTTTTAAAATAATTTTGTATACAGTTTTCTATTTTTATTATTTAGTAAAACTACTTATGAAATCTGAATCTCTCATTAGACCCAAGAAAATATTTATTTAGGTTTTGCAAATTATATGAAAGATAATAACTTTTTAGAGTACTTTTCACATATATGCGGGTAGTATATAAACAAATATGCACTTAATTCTTTTGAAGGAAAAAAAATAGATTAATGTTTTACAAATTCTAGAACAAACTCTTTTGTATTTATATTTTGGTTGCATTATTATGTTTTAGAACAAATTATATTGCTATGGAGGAACCAAGTCAATATATAGAAAATAAAAATGAGTCAGTTGATATTAGTTTGCTTGAAAGCCCTACACTCTCTGCCCACGATGATGGTGACCCCAAAAATATTGAGGATACTACCTCTAAGGTGGGCGCAACTACTCTGAGTTCCAAGGATCCCCTTGAACATGCATATGAAAAGAAGACAAAGAAAAAGACTTCAGTTGTTTGGAAAGACTTTTCAATAATAGACTTACCTAGTGGTGAGAAGAAATCACAGTGTAAGTGGTGCAAGACATTACTCACCATATCGAGGTCAAGTTCTACTAGTACTATACGTAGGCATAAAGATACGTGTCTTGCACGTATTGTATCTAACAAGAATCAAAAGATTATGAGTATTGAATCTAAGGAGAATGATGATTGCGTTACTAGTAGAAACTTAACGTACGATCATAAGAAAGTACGTGAACTTCTTTCTCATATTATTCTTTACAATGAGTACCCTTTTAATATAGTAAAGCATGTATTATTCAACAAGTTTATGAAGACAAATACACGTTGTTGGCAAAAAATATCTCGTGCAACTGCTAAAAAAGATTGTATAGACACATATCAGATTGAGAAGAGAAAGTTGAAAACATTATTAAGTGGTGTTGATAATGTTAATATTACTACTGATATGTGGACTTCTGGCCAAAAGATTCCATATATGGTGGTGACTTGTCACTTTGAGGCTCAGATTGGTTTCTTAAAAAACGAGTCTCAAACTTTTGTAATGTGCCGCCTCCGCATAGTGGTTTTATTATTGCTGATACTTCGCAAAAATGGTTTGTTGATTGGGGTATTGAGAACAAAGTATTTATAGTGACAGTTGATAAGGCCAAAGCTAATGATGTTGCCATTAGAATTCTCAAAGATGTTTTTCGGTTGAGAAAACTCTTAACTGTTGAGGCTAAATTATTTCATGTGCGATGTTGTGCCTATGTAACAAATTTGTTGTTGCAAGACGAGTTTGGTCAAATTGGAAATATTATTGATTGTGTTAGAGAATGAATCAAGTATTTGATAGCATCTGAGGGAAGATTGAGACAATTCAGTGAAATTGCAAAACAATTGCAATTACATTTAAAAAATTGATATTGAATGTTACCACTCAATGGAATAGCACTTACTTGATGTTTGTGACTGCTATGAAATTCAAGGAAGTGTTCCCTAGGTTTCAAGATAGGGATCAAAATTTTTAATCGTTGCCTACTATTGAAGATTAGGTAAAAGTTAAAAATATTTGTGATGTTATGGAGGTTTTCAAGGATTTTATTAATATTCTTGATAGGACGAAAGAAATATTATCCCAAACTAATGGAATGAAATTAAATATAAATTATAAATCATCTAATGCACATATTTGTAATAATGGAATTTGCTTTAAAACAACATTTATTTTAGTAAAAAATATTAACACTAAAGTAATATTGAGAAATCTATTTCTAGCCTTACTTTACCATTTCTCAGTAACAGAAGAATAAATTTATACTAAAATACTAGGACAAGAAATTTAATTTAAATTCTTATTTTCCTCTGTATTAAAAGAAATTAACTCCCTAAAAGAAATTTCATTAACCAAAGAAATTAATCTTTTAACAAAAAATAGGATTAAAAGAAAATAAAAACAAATAAACTGGCTAAATTAAGAATTAAAATATAAAAGAATTGAAGAACAATTAAAAGATCCATTACTAATTCAAAAAATTAATAATTTTAAAATTATAATTGAAAAAGAAGTATGCTCTAACTTGCCTAATACTTTTTGGAATAGAAAACAATATATAGTTAACTTACCTTATGAAAAGAATTTTCTGAAAAGAATATTCTTACTAAAACTAGACAAATTCAAATGAACAATGAATTATTAGAATTTTGTAAAAAAGAAATTAATGATTTATTAACAAAAAGATTAATTAGGAAAAACAAGTCATCATAGAGTTGTGCTGTTTTTTATGTTAAAAGATAGGTAGAATTAGAAAGAGGAGTTCCTCATTCTTTATTAACTATAAACCATTAAATAAAGTACAACAATGGATTAGATATCCAATTCCCAATAAGAAATATTTATTATCTTGTCTTTATAATGCTATTGTATTTCAAAAATTTGACATAAAGAGTGAATTTTGACAAATCCAAATTGTTGAAAAAGACTGGTATAAAACAATATTCATAGTCCCATTTAGATAATATGTTCCAAAACATTATAAATGAAATATTTACTCCTTTCACTCACTTTTCAATAGTTTATATAGATAACGTATTAATATTTTCCTCATCTATTGAAAAACACTTGAAACATTTAAATGCTTTTGTTCAAGTTATTAAACAAAATGGATTAGTTGTTTCATCACCAAAAATAAAATTATTCCAAAATAAAATTAGGTTCCTTAGAAATAATATTTATCAAGGAACTATTACACCAATTAGTAGAACAATAGAATTTGCTAATAAATTTTCTGATAAAATAAAAGATAAACAACAATTACAAAGATTTTTGAGAAGTCTTAATTATGTTGTAGACTTTTATCAATCTCTCAAGCTATTATGTAAACCATTATTCAAAAGATTAAAAACGAATCCACACTCATGGACATAAACACATACAAATATTATAAAACAAGTTAAGTCTTACGTTAAGAAATTACCATGTTTAGGACTCTCATCACCTCATACTTTTAAAATTGTTGAAACAGATACCTCTAATCTTGGTTATGGAGGAATTATGAAGCAAAAATTATCAATTGATTCTAAACAGATTGTTTGGTTCCACTCAGGATGTTGGAATCTTGCCCAAAAGAATTACAGTACTATTAAAAAAGAAATTTTAGCTATTGTATTATGAATTTCTAAATTTCAAAATGATTTATTAAATTAAAAGTTTTTACTTAAAATAGATTGCAAATCAGCCATGGAAGTTTTGATTAAAGATGTGAAAAATCTAGATACTAAACAAATATTTGCTAGATGACAAACTACATTAAGTATTTGGGAAATGCTACGTAGCCAATTTTGAGCTCTCGTTAATGGTGCTCGTTTGACGTGTAAAGGCCACTTGACCTTTATTTTACTTTTTTTTTCATTTGCTGCCCCTCCCCCCCCCCCCTTTTTTTCTCTCACTAGTTTATAGTTCTTATTTCAATCAGTTTTCAACATAAACAAATCAGAAAATGAGAACGTGATTTGAAGCATCAAAATTGCCTCAGTAAACATAACCTTGACAAAAAAAACCACGGGTATATCTCTTAGTGTGAAAAAAAAAAAAAAAAAAAACCCAACCTTGAATTGGAAGATCAAGTATTGATTTAGCTTTCATTTTCTTTAGTGTGCATCACATTTCCAAAAGAAAGAACCCAACATTGAGGGGGCCTGGGGGCTGCTTCGAGAGAACCCAACGCTTCAACCTTGGAACAGCTAGGCTTGGGATCAGCAAAAATGGGAGAGATGAGAGGGGCGGAGATATTAGGAGATAAAGAAAAGAAAGAAAAAAAGAAAAAGAGGGAGGGTAGGGGTAGCAAAGGAAAAAAAAAAGTAAAGTAAAGGCCAAGTGGCCTTTACACGTCAAACGAGCACCATTAACGGGAGCCTAGAACGGGCTCCCTAGTATTTCCCTAAGTATTTTTTATTTTGATATTGAACATATTAAAGGAGAATCTAATTCTCTTCCTAGTTTTCTATCCTAAGAATTTCATTAAGAAAAATCATGTCATCCTCAAAGTCAAGAATAAAGTTCAAATCTTATTATGTTAGACCACCATCTCCTTCCTATCATTCAT
Source organism: Pterocarya stenoptera (assembly GCA_003123785.1). Taxonomy (NCBI): domain Eukaryota; kingdom Viridiplantae; phylum Streptophyta; class Magnoliopsida; order Fagales; family Juglandaceae; genus Pterocarya; species Pterocarya stenoptera. Next base: position 58,046 of record QEOT01123763.1, read on the forward strand.
CTTGTCCTTTTGCAACTCCAAAAACATACACAGTTTTGGGGACATTATCACAAAATATTTGGCCATCTTATAATCCATTCTCACCATTAGCTTCTTCGAAATTACCAACATCTCCAAAGTTGTTTCTTATTCTTCTTCTGCTTCTCAAATTATTAATTCTCCACTATTATCTCAGCTTTTTACCTCCCCTATTATCATTAAAACTCATTGGCATCCAGTTTTCTCCATTGAGCCTAAAATCCAGCACCTGTCTGATCTCCAAAAATTACTTAATGCTTTTCTTTTATCAAACTGGCACTTTATCCTACAAAATATTAAGAAATGTTAGCATTTTTATGAATTCATATTAGTAGACATAGATTCATTTATTCTCTCTGAGATCCGTTATTTTCTTCAAACTCAATCTTCTCCACCTGCATCTCCAATTATTGTATTTCATAAAGTCACCATTAAACAAGTTCTTACATTGGAACAATAGGGAAAAAATTCCTATTTAATAAGAAAATTTTCTCATCCTTATGATCCGCTATATTATGATTATTACGATTATCAGCAGGTATGGACAAAAATGTTTTTAAAACAAAACAAAAATTTGCACCATTCTTGATTCCTCAATTTCAACAAATTACAAGAGATCAGGATATTCCTGCGATGGTTTTTACTATGATGGGATCATTATGGACCTGAACATCTTTTTCTTCCTCTCCCTTTCCAAGAAAGTTTTCAGATTTTTGCTTCACAAAATGATTATCCACCTTCATTAAAGCATTATTCACAACTTCTCTTTTCCTCCTCAAAACAAAATTAAAATGGATTACAAAGTGAGAATATGTTATCAAACTTTATCCCTCTTTCAAAAACATTATGTTTTTAGCCTGCCAAATTTCTCTCAAGTAGTAAAAAAATACAATTATGACCATGTTTTAAAATTTTACCCAAGTTCTTGAAGTTCTAATCTAGTGAGTAGATTTAAGACCCAATTAGCATCCATTACTAATAAAAAAGACTTGAAAAAATTAGCTAAAGTAATGTCACAACTATTAAACAGTGATGGCGAAAAAGATGCACAACATCTAGTTAGATTAGCTCCATTACAATAACCCACATTATAACTAGCTTAACATGCCTCTCCTTTTGAACAAGCCTCTCATTTTCAAGGTAGCTCATCCTACCATCTATTACAATTGATGGATTCTCAAGACCCATTTGATCTGGAATTTACAGAATATGACCCTCAGATTATGTAATCTTTGACCCTCAGATTATGTGATCCCAAAAGATTATTTTTTCAATTATTCAACATGCCAGACGAAAGCTGTCAAAAGTATTATCTCTTCAGAGAGTAAAAACAAAGAACTTTGTCTACACTATTCAAGATTATTGACCGTTCATCAAATTATTGTTTAAAAAAAAACAAAGAACTTTGGATACACTATTCACCTTCAATTATTATTAGTTAACATAAGAAGATAGGTATGTATTATTGATAGTACTATTCAAGTATCTATATAAAGAAGCTTGTAAACAAGTAAGAGCATTCAGAAACTTTCATTTGAAGCCTCCTCTTCTCTTGTCCAGGTTTTCCCTTCTTTAATCCTCCATACTTTCTAAAACCTATCTTTTATAAACCTTTCTTCTTTCATTTCTTCTGCTTTTAACCCTTCTAAAAATTAGTCTCCTTATAAGTATTATGTCTTTAATGAAGTTGACTTTATCATATATTTTTTCTATCTTTTATATTTATTCGTACATATGGTCAATTATACTGCCTGTATTACTTGCTCTCATGCATATGACTGGTTATACCGCCTTTTATTAAGCTATTATTATTTTTATTTACCTTATATATCTAATATATATTACTTGAGATACATGTTTGGTATCAGAACTATTGGCTATTATATTGATATTTATTATTATTTAATTGTTGTTTTATGATATCTATTATTTTAATATAAAGTATTTTATTAAAATAATTATTTAATTGTTGTTTGATAAGCAATAAATATAAAGTAGTAATTCATTCTAAAAATTTCTCAATAATAATAAATAATTCTAACAATATTTTATTTAAGGCTATGCATAATGGGCCGTAAGCTCGATCCGTTCGAAATAACCGACTTCACCAACCCGTGAAAGACCCGTTCATCATATCAAACTTATGATACCGGGTTTTATACAAAAAACCCGTTGACTCCATCGAAACCGAAACACTTCTCCTCTTCACTGCAGATGAAAGCACTCTCCTCTCCACTACAGAAATCCTAGCTGTTGCACTGTTCTCCATCGCCGTTCGCAGTCACCGGTCGCAGAGGTCATTGCAGAGGTGCATTCTCTCTCTCTCTCTTCTCTGGAGGTGAGATTTACTGCTTGGGTCTGTTGTAGGATGTTGTAGGATGAAGAGTTTATAATTGATGAAGATTTATAATCTTTGCACTTGTTTCTGTCATCCCTTAACACCATTTGATAATTAGATTTGCTTTCCACTTCCTGAGGTGATGTGATTTGTAGTTGATGAAGATTTATATTCTTTGAGGTTAGAAACTTAGATGAACCGATGATTATCATCAGTTATTGGGGGAAAAGCTAATGTTTGGGAATGAAGATTATTTTGTTTTATTGGGTTTTATGCAATCCTTGTTAATTTTCTGGGTGTGGTTTTCTTATCCAAACTTTTAGTATTTTTTTTTTTGTTTCGGTGGTGGTAGTTTTCTCCTTTTTTTTTGTCCATTTTTCAAGCCACCACTCCAAGATAATACTTAGTTGGGATCAAACACTGGAAAATGACCCACATTTTGTTTGTTATTCAGCAGCTGAAAAAACTCTAAGGTTATAAAACTTATCGTTATAAAAATAAAATTTATATCTAATTGTCCAGAAACTATCCTCTGTTTTCAGCCAAAAAAAAAAAAAAAAAAGAGGAGTGGTTGATGGATTCTGGATTGACCATTTGTTAGTATTTAAATTGCATAAAAGATATAAAAATATAAAGTTGAGTTTGGTTTTTAGATGCTAGTATGGATTCATTTATTGTACATCATAGGGAGTCAGTGTTAATTATCACTTTCTATTCAAGTTATGTCAATGGCATCATAACCAAAATCGAGAGTTTGAGTTTGGTTTCTCAAGTTCTTTTCACTCTTCATTTATTGTGCAGAAAAGTCATTGTTGGCTATTTCTTTCTAATCCCATTGGACATTTAATGCAGTGTTGTGAAATCCTGAATCTTCTTTCACTTTGTTTATGTTCAACAAAAAGATGAAATTAACCTCAACTTAACAAAGATTTTGCATTCTATTGTTTCTTAAATTGATTGGATTTGAAAAATGAAGTTGGGTACCCAAATACCTAACCCACTTAAAAGCCCGCTTAGAGTAGCCATTTATCCAACAAGACTTCAAGATTCAAGAAGCCAGATCTCAATTCTGTCTAGAAACATTTTGTAGCTTCCCCCCATCCTTTCTCAATGCTATTGCTACTTTTCCATTCATTTCAGTTGAAAAGCCTTTTTTGATGGACCCAAACAATTCACTCCAATTTGATTGAAATGATGAAGAAATTGCCGATAACAAAACATCTCAAAAAAGGTATATAGATTGTAATAACATCTTACCAAATAAATCACATATTCTTTGCATTTCTGTTCATTAAATTTTGTTTCTTTCATACAACGAAAATCTTGGTGGAGAGAGAGATATCTCAACCACCAAAAACCTGAGTTGTTTTCTTAATATTCATAATTAATGCGAGTAAAAAAAACTACTTTACATGGGTTGTAACCATGACAATTAAAGCAGCATTTTGATTTGTCATTACACTAGAGTAAAGAAAACTAGAAGTTAAATTCTGGGTTGTTTCATTTGAAGTCTAGAAGACTTTTTCATTTCTTAAATACATGTCACCCATTTCCTTACATTGATAACAATCATATAAAATTTTGGAAAGGTACAAGTTTGAGAATTGAGCAGAGTGTTTCGTGGCCAAACATTTCATTAATATTTCTAACATCTTTTGCGAATCTAATAAACATCAATGGCATTATTATCACATCTTGTTAGTCAATAATTAGCCATTGGGTTTCACAAGTATTAGTTCAGTGGTTTCTCTTTCTTTTGAGTTTCTTTAAATCCTAAAAATAGAGTAATTTTCAGTTCATATCCTAATATCTTGATTTTTATGTTATATTATATGTCAGCTCATATATGGATTGTTTTGAAAATGACACTCATACAAATTTAAGAGATAATGAGACTGCTACTCCTTTGGAACACCGTTCACAAATGGCTTTAAATATTAATTTGTCTAGTGACACAAGTCTCCCAGTCCCTCCTCGTAAACAAAGGGCAAAGAAGGATCTCTCAGCAGTGTGGGACCATTTCACTAAAATATCTTGCTACTTGTAAGCAACATCCTCATAGAATCAGACTTACGGATCAACAAACTATGAGTCTTGAAGGGGCTCTTGAGGGGATTGGAGATAGTAATGTCAATAACTCGGCAAATGCACATAAGTTTGATTCAGAAAATGTACGAATGGCAATTGCTGAAATGATAATTTGTGATGAGCTTCCATTTAGGATAGTAGAAGCCTAGGGATTTAAGAGAGTATGTAGATCACTTGAACCAAGATTCCCAGTGCCATCTCAAACTACTGCAGCGAAAGACTATATTAAACTATTTAAAATGGAGAATGAGAAGTTACGGAAAATATTTTACAGCTAGGCAAGTTAGTTTAACCACTGACACATGGACGTCGATTCAAAACTTAAATTATATGTGTCTTACTGCACACTTTATCGACTATGAATGGAAACTACACAAAAGAATTCTAAACTTTTGCATGATCCCTAACCACAAGGGAGAAACTATTGGAAAGTATGTAGATTCATGTCTACAAGATTAGGGTATTGACAAGATCTTTACTGTTACAGTTGACAATGCTTCCTCAAATGATGTTACCATTGAATATTTGAGGAAGTTCGTAGGAAGTCATTTGTTGAAAGGGAAGTATATTCACATCAGGTGTTATGCCCATATTATGAACCTCATTGTGAATGATGGGCTAAAAGATTGTGATGATTCAATCACAAGGGTGCGCAATGCGGTTAGGTATGTTAGATCATCTTCCGCAAGAATAGATAAATTCAAAATGTGTATTGAGAATGAGAAAATTGGTTGTACAAAATTGGTATCTCTTGATGTTTCCACGAGATGGAATTCGACTTATCTAATGCTAGAAATTGCAGAAACATTTAAAAAATCATTTTTACGATTGGAGAAGGATGATGATTTTTTTTTTCATTATTGTCATGGTGTGAACTTGAGCCCCTAACTCTAGTGATTGGAAGAGAGTTAGAGTATTGATAAAGTTTTTGAAGATTTTTTATGATGCTATTGTGAGATTTTCTGGGTATTTGTATATCACGTCTAATACATATTTCCAGGAGTTTTGTGGCATCCAATCACATTTGTCGAAAATGTGTCAAAGTAATGATATAATGTTGAAATGCATGGCGGTGAATATGAAGATTAAGTATGATAAATATTGGGGATCGATCTAAAAGACTAACGTGATGATATTTATTGCTGTTGTTCTTCATTCAAGATACAAATTTAGTCTTTTACATTTTTTGTTCAAAAAAACATATGGTGATAATTTAGTCGAAGAAATGATTGCAAAAGTCAAACAATTGATGATTGACATTTACGGAGAGTATAATGTTTTGTATAGGAGTTCAAGTGGAGTTTCCTATTATGAGCTCCTTTCTCAGTTGATTCTAGTATGATTGATTTTGATTCTCAACAGAGTTTTTGGGCTGAGTATAAGCAAGAAATTATTGAATCTAATTTGATGAATAAATCAGAAATCTATAGTACTTGGAACATGATTGTGAGGCATGAGCTCTAAATTTTGATATTTTACATTGGTGGAAGATTAATGAAGTAAAGTATCCTATTTTGGCAAGAGTTGCACGGGATGTAATGGCCATTCCTGTTTCTACTGTTTCTTCTAAGTCAGCCTTCAGTGCAGGGGGTCGAGTGCTTGACCCATTTTGTAGTTCACTATCTCCAAGAACAGTCAAGACACTTGTTTGTACACAAAATTGTTTGAGGGATCCAATACCCATTGACTTTCGTGCCTCCTTGGATAATATTGAAAGCTTCGAGGCGGAGTTGGGTAATAAACTTATTTCTTATTTACATATTTATTAAAAATTTTCATAATGTTTCTTTTTATATCATTTAATAATCATCATGTGTTTTTTTAGAATTTGATCCAAAATCAAGCTTTACTTATGTTGATGAGGAATAACTCAAGACTTATGGTCTACGACTTTGCATAATGGTATGCTTCTCATTTTCACTTATTTGTTAGAGAAACTAAACCACTTTGTGTTGACTTGAATTATGTGCTATTATTGATTTGATGTGACTTTTTCATAATGGCAGATATAGAGGAAGAGATGGGAAGCTGTTATAATTTGATCGTCAGATACTCCTTAGTCTTTTATCAGTTAATGTTTATATTTTCTAATTTAGATAGTTTTTGTAAGAAATGACTTTTGTACATTTTTTTATTAGTTTTTGTATAAATTTAACTTATATGTTAGCTATTAAATCAAATAGTTCTAAGGAAGGACCTGAGGTAATTAGTGGTATCATGGGTAGTATGGATAACGTCCATCCAAGAGTCTCGTTATCTTGATGAAAGTTTTTTTTTTTAGTAAGTTTTGTTGAAGTGAGGTTGGCATAAACTTAGTCTATAAAAATATGATGTTTCAACAGTGGGTGATACACAATAACTACTATGGCGTGTAGCAGGAAAAAAAAAACAGTTTGACCCTGGTTCGACCTTGTTAGTGCGCAAACAATAGCGGGTCGGGTCAAACGAGTCCAGATCCGGTTAAATTCTGTCGGGTTGTAGACCTAATTTTATTCTACTATTTATAAATTATCTTAAATCATTTCTAAACCCACGTCTCTAAACCCAATCAGCCTAGTCAAATCTTAACTTTAGTTTTACCTACACCAATGCTAATGCTGTTAGTTATTTCCAAACCCTAGCCCCCGCCCTGACAGCTCTCCTTTGATCATCCCCTCTCTCTCTCTCTCTCTCTCTCTCTCTCTCTCTCTCTCTATATATTCTAGACTGCCACTCCAAATTGCCGTCCTTTTCCTCGCCCGTGCTAACCTCCCTCTCGATTTTCTCTGGAATACTTTCCTCACTCGGCGCCTGGGTTCGTGTTGGACTCAACGTCGAAGTTGCCTTTCTTTTGTGGTCGAGAATTGAAGAATAGCAATCAGTTGATTAACCTTGAAACTAGAAAATTAGAAGAATAGCATTCAAGTCTGTTAATTTACGTGTACTGACTATAATTGTCTTCGAAATCCAACACTCCGAGTCCCCTCCTCCCTTTCGACACTCGGTAAAACCAGAAGCATAAGAAAAGTAAAAATAAAAATCCTCCGTCCGAAAAGGAAGAATAAAAGCAAAGAAAACTGGCCTAATCGAATCATGCACAGTTTAAAAGAAGCTCAACGCATCAAGATAGGGTCTAGGGACTCCCTTTCTCGCTTCTGAATCAACTTTACCTCTTCGGATTTAGCAGATTTCTCTCATAAACCAGCCAAAGCAACGCTCGCGATTCTTTAATCTCATTCAAGGTACCTTTTTTTTTTTTTTCTTTAATCTCTCGTTTCTTTCATTATCCTTTTTCGTATTTCTGTTTTTGTATCCAATAATCACTGGTTGCTGTATGGATGTCATATCCTCTTGGACTGTTATGGTTATCAGCTATTTAATCTGTTTGGCAGTCTAGAGAATTTCACACGTGAAACGGAGAAAGTTTGGGATTGCTGTGTTTAGGGTTTTTTATTTTTATTTATTTTTTAATATCGGTTTTAGATTTTACAGATGCATATTTGAAATTAGAATTCTCCATTACCTATTACTTTCCTGTATTTTCTGAGGAGCCAGCCAAACTGAGGAACTTATTCGTCGGCCTTTGTTTTTCGCGGCCTTTTCTCTTCATACTGTTACGATCCCACATCAACTAAGTAGGGGATTGGTTGGTGGTTTATAACCCCTGGCACCCTTCCCTTGTAAACCGGTTTTCATGGGTGATCTACCTTTAACAAGGTAAAGGCTATCACGAAGTTGACAAAGTTGGTGATTTGTGTTACACATTATGTGATTTTTTCATGAGCCTCGGCTTTCCAAACCGCTTCTCTTAACTGGATCATTCTCCAGTTATTAGGGTTGTGCTCTAGGTTCACTTTTTATTTTTTACTTTTATAAGTAGGTTCGCTTTTATTAGTCTTCTATATATTTTTGCCTGTAAATTTTCTTTTTGTTTGGTTACTCAGTTTTAATGTAGTTTAATGTTCTGGGGATTTGCTTTAATCGTTTGAAACCCGGTAAAACAGCCAAGAAAGAACAAAGACACCTCCACTTAGCTGAAGCAAATTTGAGTCCGACTCTTAAGCTTTGATTTTGGTTCCAAGTTTACTCTTTTTCTTTTGGTTTAATAATTTCTGTGAGTTTTCTGTGTATTATAAGGGAGGCTGCCAAATTTGACGGAACTGACTATATATTGAAAACTTAGTTTGGCTATTTGAGATTTTATTAATTGGTTTTAAATTTTAAGTTGTAATTGGGGTTGTGTGATAGGTCTCTATTTCTTAAGTTGCTGTCCTGCTCTATTGAACAAACAATGTTGGATAAATGTGAAGCCGATAATAGTATATTCAATGCCAAATACTTTTCGAATTGTTTACTTTTAATTCCTAAGCTAAATTTGTGCTGTAGTTTGTTGGGGAAACCCAGCGCCTCCTATTGTATTTCTCTTTTATTAAGGTTGTTTTTGTATCAGCTGAACGTATTTTCTTGGAAAACATATTCATCTGTTGACCGGTTTGAGAAGGGGAAAAAGAGAGGTCAACAGAAAAGGAAGCCGATAATAGCATATTCAATCCCAAATACTTTTCGAATTATTTACTTTTAATTTCTGAGCTAAATTTGTGCTGTAGTTTGTTGGGGAAACCCAGCCCCTCCTATTGTATCTCTCTTTTTATTAAGGTTGTTTTTGTATCAGCTGAACCTATTTTCTTGGAAAACATATTCGTCTCTTGACCTGTTTGAGAAGGGGAAAAAGAGAGGTCAACAGAAAAGGATCCTTGGACATCAATCATCTTCATCCTTCATTTTCCTCCGTTACCCCAACATCAAAGGTAACTATTTTTCTGCGAACTAACTCAACTTTATACGAGGGTCGGTATAAGTTTATCATCGATGAAGTTTCTGTTTGAATTATCATATAGTATAGTGACTTGTATCTGTTCTAGTTGATGTTTTTTCGTGCATTTCTAAGTGTAATGTTTTTTTGTTATCTCTTATCAGCCATGGCTGAAGAATCAGGTATGTTTATGGTTCCCCAAACAGTCGGAAGCGTTCTTTGTTGCAGATGCGGCATTCCAATGGCACCAAATGCTGCCAATATGTGTGTCAAGTGTTTGCGCTCCGAAGTTGACATCACGAAAGGTCTTCAGAAGCATGTAATCATAATCCATTGCCCCGAGTGTGACAGCTACTTGCAGCCACCGAGAACTTGGCTCAAAGCCCAATTGGAATCGAAGGAGCTGTTGACATTCTGCGTAAAGAGGCTGAAGAATTTGAATAAAGTAAGATTGGTGCATGCGGAGTTCATTTGGACCGAACCCCATTCCAAGAGGATCAAGGTCAGATTGAAAGTTCAGAAAGAGGTTCTTAACGGAGCAATTCTTGAACAATCGTATGTGGTTGAGTATGTTCAGCAAGAACATATGTGTGAGCCCTGTTCAAGGATTCAGGCCAATCCGGACCAGTGGGTTGCAGCCGTGCAACTGCGCCAACATGTTTCTCACAGGCGTACTTTCTTTTACTTGGAGCAGCTGATTCTGAAGCACAATGCTGCTACCTCTGCCATAAAGATCACGCAGATGGATCAAGGAATCGACTTCTTTTTCTCAAACCGGAGTCATGGTGTGAAGTTTGTGGAGTTCGTTGGTAAAGTTGCTCCAGTTAGGAGTCGCAATGACAAACAGCTTGTTTCCCATGATACTAAGAGCAATAACTACAATTACAAGTACACTTTCTCCGTTGAAATCTGTCCGATATGTCGTGAGGATTTGATCTGTTTGCCTCCAAAGGTTGCAACTAGTTTGGGAAATCTAGGTCCTCTTGTGATTTGCACCAAAGTCACCAACAGCATTGCTTTGCTTGACCCTTTCACCTTAAGGATCAGTTTCTTGGATGCTGATCAGTATTGGAGGGTGCCATTCAAATCTCTATCCACTAGCAGGCAGCTAGTGGAGTATATAGTGTTAGATGTGGAGATTGTTTCTTCTGAAGTTAACATTGGTGGCTCCAAGTATTTCTTAGCTGATGCACAAGTGGCTCGTGTATCAGATTTTGGGAAAAATGATACAATTTTCTCCATCAGAACACATCTGGGCCATCTTTTGAACCCTGGGGATTATGCGCTTGGTTACGACTTATATGGAGCTAACAGTAATGATGGTGAGCTAGAGAAGCACAAGGGTCTGATCCTCCCAGAGGCAATTCTGATAAAGAAGAGCTACGAAGAGAAGTGCCAGAAGAAGCGCGGGAAGCCTCGTGCATGGAAGCTTAAATCCCTTGACATGGAAGTTGATGATAGGAAGGGGAGAGCTGAGCAAGAGAAGATGAACAGCGAGTACGAACAGTTCTTGAAAGATCTGGAGGAGAACCCTGAAATGAGGTTTAATATATCATTGTACCGTAATAGAGATTACCAGCCATCAGAGATGACGTCTGTGGCTGATGGAGATGACTTGCCTTCTGTTCCACTGGAAGAGTTGCTTGCTGATCTCGAACTAAGTGAAAAGGAGGAAGGTGAGAGCGATGGCATGATGGAGTGATGAGAAGCTTTTGCTCTTAAAACATATTTTCCTTCCTCTGAACTTCTATCGTATAAGTAGCTTTTGCTCTTAAACATGTTTTGTCCTGTCTTCATTTGCTTTGTCTTTTCTTTCTTTGCATTGTTGGTTAGGGTCGATTGTTTTCCAGTAACTAAAATTATATTTTTGCAATAGATGGTCTTTTTCCTCTTTTGTTCCCCTTCTCTATTGTAATGGCCGTTATGTTTTAATGTTGTAAGTTGATTTATTCTTGATAGTCATTTTTGGAGATTTTTGGATGTGATGGAAGTATAAATGCAATGATATCAATGAAATAAACCATAGAAGTTGGCTCTTTATAGAAGTTTGCTTTTACATGAAGTACATCATTATTTTGTAGGTCAATTCATCCATATTTCTCAAGAAACCATAGAAAGATCATATCATATCTTATTGTTTACCTGCACTAAGACTGTTTATCCAGGCTGGATTTTTTCTTGGTCCGGTTTGGAAGGATAATCAGTTTCGGATGCTGTTTCTAGCTCGGGTTATACCCTGGCCAAAAACCAGATCAGCCTACTTGGGCTTTTTTTTTTAAAATGATCTCAGTATCAAAACGACGCCGTTTTAGGCTGAGAGTTAAAATCACTTGCCCCGTTCGATCTCTCAACTTTGAGCCTCTAGATCTCTCTCTCTCTCTCTCTCTCTCTCTCTCTCACACACACACACACACACACACTGAAACCCTAGCCTCCTGGCACTCTTCCTTTGTCGATACTGAAGCTTCGTTGCCACGTGGTCGATCGCTCTGTCGCCGACTTCAGAATCCAAGGTTAGTCTCTCTCTCTCTCTCTCTCTCTCTCTCTTGGAGCTTTTATAACTGATGGATTCTTGTAACTCTTCCTTTGCCAATCAAAGCTCCGTTGCCTCGTCACTATCATCTTCATCACTCTGTGTCGTCTTGTTGTTGATGTCAAGAACCCAAGGTAGGTTTTTCTCTGTTTCACTCTCTCGCTCTCTCCCTCTATCTCTCTCTCTGTGTTGAGCTTTTATAACTGATGGATTCTTGTATATCTCTTAGCTTGTGTTCGAAGAGTGTTGGATTGGTAGATGTTGTATGTTCTTTTGATTCTAGCTTGGTTTGTTCTCTGCATTTTATTTTGATTTGGGTCTGGTTTGTTCTCTGTGCTGCCTATTGTTTTGTTCAATTTCTTTCCTAAACAAATTAGATTTTTTCTGTAATATTTGAGGGTTTTCGCTGCTAGCATTTTTCTTCCCAGGTTTTGGTGTGTTGGATGACTTGTTATGTCTGGCAGTGTTACTTAGATTATTGATTTCGTTCCTTTTTGTTTTGTCTAATCTAACTCGGATTGGGCTTTTATTTCCTTTTTATTTTGTTTTGTCAATTGCAAAGTTGGTTGAACTAGATTGGGCTGCTGGAATCTGAATTGGATGTTGTGTATGTATGATTGGCGTTTGGGCAAACTACGGGGTTTGTTGTTGTTGTTGTGGTTCTGTTAGGGTTCTGATAAGATGAGAAAACATTTTGTTTGTTCGCATAGACTTCCTATGAAATTATTAACCCACAAATATAAAGTTCGGAGCCATTTTTGTATACCATCTTATGTACTTGGGCTATGCTTATTCTATTAATATAATTGTGTACTTGTACAAAAAAATAAAGTTTCGAGCCATTTGCGCTTGAACAAAGAAGATGGGATAGTACCTGTGAAATAATTAGTATTTAGAAACAAAAATTGGGTTTGTTGATATATATATATATTTTTTTTGATGTTGGGGAATCTCTCCCAGGCAGGGTCCTTCAAACCCACCTCTGCAGAGTAAACCTCGGTCTTGTGCACCGCACCCTCGGAAGTTTTCCTACACATTGGGCTTGTTGACAGAATAAAAAATATAATTCACTAAAACAAGACTAAGCATGCATACCATCGAAGTTGTTGTTGGAAAGATCTAAATCTAAAAGCATGTTTAATTTTTCAATTTCCAGGTTTACTCTTTGAAATGTTTAGTTCCTAAATCCAAACTTTGCAGATTTTTGCACTTGAACAGGGTGGATGGGATAGAACCTATGAAAAAGTTACCATTTAGAAGTAAATATTGGGGTTTGCTTGCTAGAGAGAGAGAGAGAGAGAGATTGTCCATCGAGATTATTTGTCCACAGATCTAGAATTTGTAGCTGTTTGCACTTGAACAAAGATGATGAGATTGTCCTTGAGAAAAAATTACCATTTAGAAAAAATTATTGGAGTTTGCAAACCAACTAAAGATTATAATCGAGCTATCAAGACTAAATATACCTGCAAAGTTGTTTTGACTAAGGTTTAACTCTGTAAGCTTGGTTAAGTTCTCCATTTCTGGGAGTTCACCTGAGAAATTTTTAGGAGCGACAAAGAAAATTTCGTAAAGTTGGGAAGCTAATTAAACAAATGTGTTGGTGCTCCACCTAATATCATATGACTTCAAAGTTCAATAAATTGCAAGTGTAGACATGTTGAAGAAAACAAAAGGCAATGAACAGAAAACTTATTTGATTATTGGTTTTAACCCCCAGGGGTTGGCTCAAGTGGTAAAGGCTTTGGGCTTAGGGATATGCTCCCCCTAGGTCTAAGGTTTAAATCCCCTTGGGTGTAAACAATCTCTAGGGGTCATCGGACTGGGGGATTTTCTCCTTGAATTACCTGAGGTGCACTTGTGGGAAACTCCTTACCGAGGGCCTGTGCACCATTGGGATTAGTCAGGACGCTGTTCTTGGACACCCGGTGCCAAAAAAAAAAAATTATTGGTTTTGCTGCTGTCCTTATCTTAAAACCTTGTATGTTTTTTTCTTTTTAATTATTATTTGTCATAACATATGGTGGCGGTCAGCCCACTTTGCCAATTTGTCATATTACTCAGATTATTGGTTTTGCTGCTGTCTTTATCTTAAAAACTTGTATGTTCTTTTCTAAATTATTATTTGCCATAATATATGGTGGTGGTCAGCCCACTTTGCCAATCTGCCGTGCTTTTGTTTTTATTTCCTGCTTTTCTTTGGTTTGGTTGTAACTTGTAAGTTTGTAACTCCATTTTAATAGCAACCCAATTGCACTTTAACAGATAGAAGAAGATACTATTAGTTGTAATGTTGGTACTGCCTAGGGGGTTGGTGGTGGCTCCTCTTCTATTTCAATGGATGTAGAGGAGCATAGGAGTCTTCCGACCCCTTCATCCACATATATACAACACCCTACCCGTTCCATCCCACCGTTATCCAAGAAATCCAAAAAAGTACCTAGCAATCAATCGGTGGTACGAGAATACTTTACTAGAGTGGAACCTATTGACCATGATAGCCTGAAAGCTCAGTGCAATTATTGTGCCAAGCTATTCAATTGCCACTACAAGAATGACACTTTATACATGATGCACCACCTCTAGAATGTGTGTGAATCCTCTTCTCTTAGAATTAAAAGAGTTGGAAAAAGTCAAACTTTGAGTACTAAAAGGGATGCAGAGGGAAGAGTGTGTAGCCCACAAGGACTAGTGAAATATGATGCAGAAAAACTTAGGGTGTCAACTACTAAGTTTTTTTATTAGGTGTGAATTGCCTTTTAGGCTTGTAGAGCACAATGGGTTTATTCAGTTTGTAGCTGGTTTGGAGTCTAGATTTACATTGCCATCCCCAACCACTTTATGAAGGGATTGTGTTAAACTGTATAACGAAGAGAAGATACAGTTAAAAAAGTTGTTAGATGGTCAAAATTTTTGCCTTATCACTGATACTTGGACATTAGTGCAAAATATGAACTGCATGTGCATTGTCGCAATTTTATTGATTACAATTGGAGATTGCATAAAACAATACTCAAGTTTTGTCAAATTTTTTACCATAGGGCCGAAACTATTGGGAGGGTGTTAGACTTGGGATTGCATGAATGGGGATATTGATAAGATTTTGACCATTACAGTTGATAATGCCTCCTATAATGATGTTGCTATTGATTACATGAGGAGAAGAATAATTGCATGAACTTCATTTTGTTGACTCTTGTATTTTCTTTCAAAGTTCATCAATGAAGATTGATACATCCAATCCTTGGTACATTTTTTGAAAAATATTTCATTTGACTTTTTTTTTTATGGCTGCATTAAAGCACTAAAATGTTCACCTCACTTGTTATTTCTTTTTGTAGCCCGTCTTTCTAAGAGGATAGAAGTATCGTATCTACTTAAGGGACTGATCAGTGTTGAGTCTAGCACAATTAATGGTGTATTTGAAGTAACCGAGAGTATCACTGTGGACATTCTGAACAGTGAAGGCAGTGTAGTTAATGGTACCATAGCTAAAGTTAGTTCCAATGACAATGATCAAACCAGTAAAGTTAGATCTTGATTGTTTCAATCACATTCTCATTGCTGTTAGAAGCTATTTTTGCCTTTTTCTATATATATGATTCTAATGCAATGTTGTGCTCGATTACAATGGATTGAAACATAAACCAATTCCTAACACTTTCTCTTCCAGAACCAGCTCTACTTTCTTCGCTGAGACCCTTGAGTGAGCTCAATCTGCTGCAGCTAAGCTCCAAAAGGTGTACAAGAGTTACAGGACTCAAAGCAACCTTGCAGATTGTGCGGTGGTTGTGGACGAGCTATGGTTAGTTTCTCTCAGCGTTATCTAAACATGTGAATTCTTTTATGTTCTTTAGTTCTGAATTTTGAGAACTTGATTCGATGAGTAGGAGGAAGGCATTGGACTTTGCTGCTCTAAAGCAGGGTTCTGTGTCATTCTTCGATGTTGAGAAACCAGAAACCACTGTTTCAAGGTGGATGAGGGCAAAGAATAGAGCAGCCAAGGTGCTTGTACACCATAAGAATTCCAAGCTTCTGCATAACGTGATTTTGTATCTTCTTGATCTGCTGGAGAATTATTTCGATATTGATTAAGAAGAATTAGTGAATTACTAATAGTAAAATTAAGAAGGCTAAGAAATGAAGAGATTAATTACTGAGTGCAGGTGGGAAAGGGCTTGTCCAAGTACAAGTATGAGAAGGCTCAAAAACTGGCGCTGCAATACTGGGTTAATGGCTGCCAATTCAAGATCAAGGCCATTGGCTTTCCTGCAAGACCATGGACATGGAGTAGCCTGGTCTTCAACATAGCTTGAGAAGTAGTAGTACTGAAAAGATTTCTAAACCTTGTGTGAAGCTGGGAATGGGAATTAAAAGAAATCTGAGAAGATTGGTGGTTAAAGGGTACGGGTGGGGGGGTGAAATAAAACATGATGATGGTTTATGCCATTAGTTATTGTAGATTACAGTTGGAGATGTGGGCTGATGCCGGTGGCAACCTGGATGCTTAGTGCTGCTGTGGCCATTGCTGTCATTCTATTACTTCAAGCTGTATGCTGCTTTGATGCTTGCTGCTGTTCCTTCTGTTTGCTGCCTGGCTGTTTGTTGCTGCTGTTGTGGCTAGCCATGTTGTCATGCTATTCATTTCTATGGAGACGTGGAGTACTTCGTTGTTATTAATAGAATATTTTGTGTTTTGTAATGTAATGTATAAATATTAAACAATGTAATATGTAGTGGATTGCATTGTGTTGCATGCATTTTACATGATGAATATTGGATTTTTCTTTTGTTTTACATGCATTTATTTAAAAGGGTAATTAGTTGTTTCTAGCATTAGTTATTTTTTATATAAAATTTAGCTTTCCATTTTGATATATTTTTATTACTATGGACCATGTTCAATACATTAATGTATTATGAATGCTTTTCAACATTATTTTTTTCTTAAAATTATCTAATACATATAAGATTATATATATATAAAATAAATAAAAATAAAAACCCGAAACTCAGATTCCCGGATATCAAAACCTGGTTTCATGTGGGTTTCGGCCCGAGTCAGGATCTGAGTCGGAACCTGGGTAAGTAGTAACCTTCACAAGATATTAGGAAGAGTGACTTATCACAAATTTTGTACTTTATAGCTCTTAACTTTTCGTAGTTCTTTTTACTTGACCTTTTAAGGAAAATGTTTCACAAGTTGCCGCTATAAATATTTCCTTTCCACACAACCCATGATCATACTCGTGTCAAATTAATTGTCATCGGGTCCAAGAACTTGATAGCTAAATTTTTAAATGATGAGATAAGAACTAATGGTTACTACATAATGAGTACAATTGGCTCTAAAATGTTGCACATGTACATTTCCTTCACTTATAAATTGAATAAGAGTAATTCTACTCTCCCCGCTGGGAGTCCCGCTGGGGGCTCCCGCTGGGAATTTTTTTTTTGTTTTTTATTTTATTTTATTTTATTTTTGTTAAGAAAATAATTTTAAATAAAAATATAATTTTTTTATTATTTTTTAAAAATATAAAAATATATTAAAAAACTATATATTAAAAATAAAAAAATATAAAATATAAAAATTTGCATTAACGGGACACGGAGCGGGACACGGAGCGGTGTCCCCAGAACTACTCATTGAATAAATTGGGTTTGAAAATCAAATCTACGAACAAATATTTTTCTGACTTTTACGTAAGATTTTGTTTTGGTAAAAGTCCGTTACACTTAGACATTACAACATCTTCACATCGACTCCTCAGAAGTTGAACGTTAATCTCAATTAACACAGATATTGGAGATCATCACCTAACATTCTAGATGGGAGACTCATATGATATTAGGTTGAAACACGGTCTCACATCCAAGTTAATAGTTATTCCTTTCAAATGCCATATAAAGTACATTTGAACTTTAAATTGGTAACTGTTTCCACAATTCTACCTTTCAACATGTCCGTACAAAACAATGCATATGCCAATTCATATCTCCAAAACCCAGATTTAAGGACGTCAACATTGTACTAGTAATCAGGTACAATTGTAACCAACAGTACAACATCAAAATCAAGTTGGTCAAACGATGAACAAACCCCAGGTTACTTTTAAAAACTGCAGGACCCTAGGAACTGGTCCTCAAGTTTGGCTGCAGAGTTGGCTAGGTTTTCAGCTGCTCTTTGGATGGATGCTTGATCTGTATACACATGTTTCACATCTTCAGTACCTGATGGTCGGATGGAAGGTCGACCTTGAGGGCATTTTGCTGCATCATTAGTTAAAGAAAAGTCTTGTGAAATCATTCATGGCTTGTTCCCTCTAGAAATATGTTCTTTTTTAAAGAGGTAAATTTTATTAATATCTCTAATTTATGGCAGAAGAATACCATTTACTAATTGGAAAAATATGTCGGTCAAGAAGTTCAAATTATATTAAGTATTCATGAAACTATCCACATTGTCATCATTGGGAATATCCAAGGAATTATTATGCTTTTTGTATTTTGCAGATGAAACTCAGAAGGTAGCCAAAGTACACTTGGATTATCTGGCCAATAATCAAGTTGGGCAATCAAAATGCATTAACAAGGACTAAGACAAGAAAAACTATGTTGGTTTAGTTGAAAAACTAGTGATTGTTGGGTTTTTTACTCCTTGGCTAATCCCACATTAGTGGAAAATGAGAAAGGGGCATGGTTCAAGGCTTATAAAAGGAGGCTTAGCCTTCTTGGCTAAGTGCACCAGTTATATGTTTAGTTAGTAATTTGTGACTTTAGTAAAATTCCTCTGTTGGCCTTTTTCGTAAAAGTGGAAGAGGTGAGAGTTTAAGTTTTGCTAGTAGGAAAGCTTTGTGGGTGTCCTTGGGGTGAGGAGAAAAATTGTTATTGTAATAATTTTCACATATTGGATTTTCTTCTCTGGGTCTAATGATTTTTTTCCTGTTTTGGAAAATTTTCATGTAAATTCTTATATTGTTATTATTTTTCTATTGTTCTTTGTATTTCTGCCTTAATTAGTCGTTCTTGGCTTTAATTCTTTTTCCATCACTATATATTTTGATTTCTCTCTATGGAAAGCTGGAATTTCACGTGTGTTGATGGCCTTTATGTGCTTTGCTTCTTGGACAGAAAGCAATGTTGCTCCAGCAATCATCATGCCAAAATAATGTCAAGAAGTGTGATCTGATTGAGCAACAAAGAACCTGCTTTGCGGCAGGCCGTGAGCAATTTGTTGAGGCAGCTAACATTGTTGCGTACACAAGATGTTGGATGAAAGGTTGAAATTGTGGTTTCCTTATAGTTATTGATGATGATGGGCCTGATATGCGTTATATGGTAAATGTGATGAACTCTCCTCTGATTTAGCAGTAAGAAAAATGATGAACTATCCTCGATCTCTGCCGACTTGTTTCAAATAATCGAACAAGGAATTGTGTCATATGAATATAGGAACATCTATTACATATATTTATGTTTATGTATGTTTGTATGTATACTTGTATCACCGACGCTAAACCATCCATAAAGCCATATGAACTAGGTAATTCTTGGGCCCATATTGCTTTTGTTCGAGTAGATTTAAAGGGAACTATCTATTCACAAGAATGGTTTCAGTGGGCTGGGGTGACCATGACCTGTCATATATATTTGTTTGCGCTTGTATGTAAATTGTTTTAAAGTTATGTTTTGACCCCTCGATACTTTTTCGACAATATGCATCATTTGCCAACAAACAAATTATTCCATTCCCCCTCTCCCCTCTTTCCCAAAGCAATTATTTTGTCTAGAATTGCCCCATTCCCCCCCCCCCCAAAAAAAAAANTGATCATCTTGAGTTTGAATTGAGGAGGCTTTATCTTCATAGATTATGTTATTTGGTTTGGCTATCTTGATTTGACTCAAAGTCAATACGCCCACGCAAACTCAACTATAGCTCATGGACGTTGAGGTTGTTCTTGAGGAAAGATAATCGTGTAGTCGGTAGTGGTTTGGTAAGTGTATGTCCTAGTTGATCTTTTGATGAAAGAAACCGAACATGAAGGGAATGAGTAGAGACTAAGTCATCGATGAAATGATAATCTATAGAGATATGTTTAGTTCATGAGGAAAACAAGGGATTAGCAGTGAGGTAGGTGGCGCCGATATTATCACACCATGGTGTTGGAACCTAAGAAGAGTGATATCAAGTTCCTGGAGTAGAGATAGAACCCAAATTAATTCAACTGTAGTGTTTGCAATTGCACAGTACTCCGCTTCTATACTCAAGCAAGAAATAGTCTATGCTTATGCAAGCCCTAGGAGATAATGTTGGGTCCAAGAAAGAGATAGTACTCAGTGGCGGATCTACAATTATTCAGACTACCTGCCCAGTTTGAGTCAAAGAAAGCTTGAAGGGTATGAGAGCTAGATCGCTACAAAAATCAACCATGATGGATTGTTAATCTAAGAGCGTAAAATCCATTTGAGAACACTCCAATAGTCAGTGGTCGGCTGGTGCAAGAACTGGAAAACTTTGTTGACAACAAAGCTGATATTTGTTTGAGTGAAGCCTAGATATTGTAAAGAGCCCACAACACTACAGTAGGGTGTTGGGTCAAAGAATGGAGCACCATGTGTTGAGAGAGTAGTTGTTGATGACATTGGGGAATAGATACTCTTAGTGTGTAGCATGTTGGACTTATGGAGGAGCATGCTTATATAAAGTTATTAAGTCAAGAATAGACCAACATTCGTAAAATGAGCTTCAACACTAAGGAAGTAGTGAAGTTGCCCAAGATCTTTAGTTGGGCAATGAGATTGGAGTTTAGACCAGTAAGTAATATGTCATCTACATAAATAAGAATGTAGACTAGGATGTAGCCACGTTTGTAAATGAAAAGTGAAGTGTTTGATTTTGAGCCCAAGAATCCTAAGTCAATAAGTTTGGAGCTAAGTTGAGAAAACAAAGAACGTGAAGCTTGTTTGAGCCCATAAAGAGGCTTTTATAAGAGACACACATGGTTTGGGAAGGTTGGATGTGTGAAACCCGGTGATTGAGTCATGAATACATCTTAAAAAACAACATGTAGAAACACATTTTTCAAATCAAGTTAACGAATAGGCCAATTGATGAGACAACAAGTGAAAGAATGAGATGAATAGTGACATGTTTAAGACTAGGACTATATGTTTCACCATAGTCCACACCTTTTTGTTGCTGATAACCTTTGGCCATAAGACGCTCTTTGTACCATTCAAGAGAACCATCGACTCAACTCTTGATTTTGAATACCCATTTACAACCTAAAGGGTTCATTTTGGGCTAAGAAGGGACTAGAGTCCATGTACCATTTTGCATGAGAGCTGTAAATTCTTTATCCATTGCCTTACCAAGCTACGGTATATGATCTAGGCTCAGTTAGGTCTGGGTTAGACTAGGGAGTGGATTTTGTCTGCACAAGCTTTTGGTTGATAGGCCACGAATCCATTAAAGAAGTGTTTTGGTTTGAAAATGTTGTTGTGGGAATGAGTATGCGTTTGATCAGATAAAACTGGACAAGGATGAGGTGCAGATAGTAGTTCTAGAGATGATGATTGATCTATGTTTCACTGTGTTGTAAGTGCAGGTAAATAAGGGTTCGATTGTGATGAAGGCAAGTAGGTACCCGCATGAGAGAAGGCCTGAGGAGAGACCAAGTTGGAGCTAGCAAATGGAAATATAGTCTCATCAAAAGTTACATTTTGTGAAACATATATGCGACCAGTATTGGGATCAAGGCACATATAACACTTATGGTGATCACTATAACCAAGAAACACACAAAAAGTTGAACGATAATCTAATTTGTGATGGTGATAAGGTCGAAGGTGAGGCTAACAAGCAAACCAAAAGTATTTAGGAAGAAATAGCCAAGAGTAGTGTTATAGAGAAGTTCTAAGGGTGTTTTGTGATTAATGACAGGAAATGGTAGCCGATTTATTGAGTAAGAGGCAGTGGTGAAGGATGCATCCTAATAGATATTAGGAATAGATGCAGTAGCTAAGAGAGTGAGACCAATTTCTACTAAGTATTTTTGTTTAAGCTCAACGTATCCATTTTGTTGATAGATATGTTGACAAGTAGTCTATGGTAAATACCAAATGAAGCAAGGATAGGATAATATTTCTAGAATTCTCTGCCCCAATCAATTTATATAGCTTTAATGGGATGACTAAAAAACTTCTCCACATGAGTTTTAAATTTCAAAAAAGCATTAGAGACATTTTATTTTGAAGATAATGGAAATAATCATATACATTGAGAATAATCATCCACAAAGCAGAGGTAATACAAATTTCCATTAATAGAAATTTAGGGGGAAGGACTCCATACATATGAAAATAGCACATCTAATAGACCCTACAAAATAGATTTAGACAAATGAAAAGAAAGTCTATGGCTCTTGCCAAGTTGACAAGAGGAACATCCTTTATTAGATAAATTATTTGTACTAGCTAAATGATGCTTTGATACAACTTGACAAACAATACAAAGAGAGGGATAACCTAAATGTGAATGCCATTGATCAAGAGAAGTAAGGTTAGAAAAGAACGTTGTTGGATAAAGAGGAAGCTTGAACATATGGTGCAGGGGATAGAGAGAATTGTTTCTCTTTGCCTTGGAGTAGGGTAGCTATCAATGATTAATCATTGACATAGAAAAAAGAAGGGCAGAACTCAAAATGTACATGATTGTCTCTAGCAAACAGATATCTAGAAAGTAAATTCTTTTTTTATATGTGGAACATGAAAAATATTATTTAGAAAGAAGGCTATTGTGGCAGAGTACAGAATTGAGGAACCAAGATGATGTATTTGCAAACCTTTCCTATTACCAACCATAACTTGATCTTATCTAGTGTAATCCTCTATATGTAGATTTAGATTATTGAGATATGAAGTGATATGAAGGGTAGCACCAATATTTGGGCACCAAACTTGATCTTATGAAGATTGTGTAGTGGTGACAAAAGCTTGGAAATCCTAAGGAGCTGATGGAGTTTGGAAGTCCTAATCAAACTTCTACCATCATTTTGGAGCAGCATAGCATGACTAGCTTTAAGATAGATTTGACAAAAGGTTTTGGGTGAACTTGAGGATCCAACACTTGAAGTAGATGAGGTACTTTGATCACGGCCCCAACCACGGCCACAAGAGGGACCAGGACCCTGCCCACCTGGTGAAGAGGTACGACTTGCTAAGTTTGCCATAGGAATATTGATTTCAACAATGGCAGATAGTTGCTCAATTCGCATCTCATGTTAATCAAATGACCATATAATTCATCAAGAGGAATAGGCTACAAACGGGGTATTGACAGAAGTAATGAGAGAGTCGTAATATGTAGGTAATTCACCAGGAATGAAGGAGATAACTTCAGTTTCTCCAAGAGATTGGCCAATGGCTGACAAAATGTCAAGGAGAGTTTTTGCTTTTTTGGAAGTAATCTTGAATTGAGAGGCCGTCTTTCTTCAATGTGCTGAGTTGATATCGCGTGTTCATCACACAAGCACGAGAGGTGGTAGAGAACATTCTCTCTTCAGGGTGATCCAGACAGCATGAGATGTTTCTAGTTGAAAAACTTTAGTAAGGACTGATTCAGAAAGAGAATAAATGAGGGTACTAGGGATAAGTTGGTCTTGTTCACACGAAAACTGACAAGCAGGATTTGGTAGAGGATCAGTAGAATAAGAGGTTGGGATAAGAAATTTAGGAACTATAATGGTGCCATTGACATAGCCAAATAGTTTATGACCACATAAGCAAGGAAGTAGTTGAGCTTTCCATGACAAATAGTTGTTACAGTTGAGTTTAAGGGTAATATGATGGGTGGGAATAATGGGAGAGGAAGAAAAGTGTGGACATATTCAAAGATCATTAGGCTCTTCATACCACTTATCACAAAAGTTTAAATTGATTGGAAGATATGATTTAATTATTTGTATTATATTCTTAACACTCCCTCTCCCATGTGGGCCAGACTCTCTCTCAATGAGTGAACCAACACATATAATATTTAATTAAATAGAGTGGAGTGTAAAATCAGGGTTCGAATTTAAAATCTCTACTCTGATACCCATGAAGGATTTTTAAAATATGCTTCCCATACTTAATCGTAGGAGCAAAGTATATTATTTATAGAGATCATTTACAATTGTTTCTGTAATAGCTCACCATAAATTCAATGAATGAATTTTTTTAGACCTTCTGAACCTCGTGAAACTCTAGAAAGATTTTCCGAATCGAGCAACTACTTAGGTTTCAATCTATCAGCATAGTCGGTTTTCTACCCGTTATGGCGATAGAAGTGACTTTTTAATTATTTGAGGTATTTAAGAGTATGAAATTGAGAAATGGTTTGCGTCATTAGTCTAAAATAAATATTTAGGATTTTACAGTACAATACTATTTTTTTCATTTTTCGAATGAAAAATGCTTGGAAATGCCTTTTGATGTACTCAAATCACTTAGAAGTTGAATTTTGCAAAATGAATTGCACCACTAGACTCATGAATATTTAGAATTTTATGGTTCAATATAATTTTTGCAGTTTTTTGGGTGAATATAAAACCTGGGATAGCGTTGCTTGACACTTGGTTCAAGAGATTGTCAATTCGCTATGTGGAAGGTCCAGATCCACTTAAAATCATTAGGATTGCTTCTTGGATGGGCACTTGGAGCATTCCTAGCCATCCATTAGAATAGTACTAGGACACTTGTCACTTAGTGAGTTAAGTGTGATTGATTGAATGCAAATCCAGTCATGTGATCGTGCCAACTATGCAAACATTATTCCGACCACCCGAAATATTTTTTGATCAACTAAAAGAGGGCTTCAACTCTAGTGACATCCCAGATCTTTGGATTTCAATTAAAACCTAAAACCCTCATGATGGCCGAAACACGTTGTGGCCTGATTTTTTATTAAGTGTTTAATCACTTGGATAATCACTCATGCATCCTTAACCACTCTATTATATCTTGATAATCACCATGTCAACCCTTCTACCATGTATATCTTTCCTTTTACACTTTCACAATTTACATTTATAATTCAATTTCTAGAGAGAACTCAAGAGAGAGTCTTTAGGCAATTCTCCTAGCTATTCTTGCTAGATTTTTTTGAAAGCTTTGTAAGTCGATTCTCATGAAAATACCTCTTATATTTTGATGGTATTTTAGTCTAGTTTACATTGGTATATTTTTTATAAATCTTCATGGAGTTGTGAATAGTCAAAAGTTGGTTTGAGCATGCAAAGATCATTTTGGGCGACTGTTTGGATGTTTGTGCGAAATTTTGATATTTTGATGAGGTCTTCGGTGAAATCTTGGCTATCTCTTTCTATGTTGAATAGTTAAAATGTTAATATTTAAGTTAGGTTTGAATTTGTTGCATATTAATAGTTTAATAAAGAGATTTGCATGATTTTGGAAAGACGAAAACTGGAGGTGTCAAAATAGTTTATGTTTTGGAAAATGTTTAATATTTTCTTATGGAAACGTGATCCAATGGTCTTGATAGTCACCTATGTTGTTCTTAAGACTTTGATATATGTATTTGGAAATTATTTTTGAAGAATATTGGTTTTTATCTTGATGAAAAAAATTTTATGCATGCAAAGGTTTCATTAGGATACAAACTTGATGATCACGGGTTTGCTTTGTGTTTTTATGAAGTTTTCGCAATGTGATCCTAGATTAAATGATTATATTAAGTTTAGAACTTGAATATGAGGTATGTGATTTTATTTTTTGAAGGCTTATTTCATGAAAAATTTGGATTTAGTAGTTTTAATCTAAAGTAAAAAAATATGTGATACTCGGTTTTGAACTTAATGAGCATGCCGATTGTTTGGTGATGATTTTTGTGATTATGGTTGTTTTTCAAACATGATTATCACTTAAATTTGATTTTTAAACATGTTAAAAGTGTGTTTACATACTTTTAGAGTTCTTGGAGTTGATTTGAAAAGTGTTAGACCAAGAACATCAAAGATTTGTTCTAGTTGACCAAAACTTAGTGTTTTGGCATGTTTATTGATATAAGGAGTTTATGATTTTCAATAAATGTATATTTTGATATCTTAACATAATTTAGAACTAGGATATGATTTTGAACTGTTGGGTAAATCGGTTTAAGCATGAAAGTTGAGTTTTAGATGAGTTGCACAAAAAATCAAGAGTTTGACCTTTTTTGTGAATCGGTTTAAGCATAGTTCATATAGTTATGATATGTTTTAGATTTTTATAATTAAATATATGGATTTAGGACAAAATCTACACAAGGAACATAAATTTTGGTAAGATTTGAAGTTAGTATGCAAAATCTTTAATTTAGAGGCAAAATGGTCATTTTATACAAGTAGAGGGGTAAAATGACAATTTATCTATAAGTCTATGAATTTTATGTGTCTAAGTATTTAGTGAGAAGTTCTAACCCTTAGAAATATTTTATTTTCAGTTCATACATTTTCACGCTACTTTATACGTCACGCTTAATCAGCGTGAGTTAGCCTCTAACTTACTCCCAATGTATTTATGTATGTATGATGGTAAGCTTATTATTGCCATATTATCACTTGAGATTATTATAAATTGTTTAATATGCAATGCTAGGTTATTATTGTAAGTTCATAATTATTTGCTACATGCCATGTCACACCCCATGTTATGCCATATCATGTATCACATGGTAAATTATTACACGTCATGCCATGTTAAATGCATGGTATATGTCACGAAAAATATTTACGTTAATGGAGTCTTTTATTTCTTATCACGACCCCAAGTGCTAAGTCGGAGTATTATCTTAGTGGAACTCTATTGTTGACACTGGAGTGTTTAAACTTATGTGAAACTTTTTGGGTTGACAAGGTAAAGATCAACAAACTTCGAATGAAACCTAAATAACTGGTTTCTGGATTGAAGTCAGGCACAAATGTAGGTGGTGCCAACTATAGTTTCATTTCAGTACATTGACGTACTCACAGCTGGTGCACATATATACTTGTAATGTGATGTGGTATCGACAGAGGCACACGGCTTGAGGAGACCTATGTAGCATCCAAATTTCATTTTTAAATAACCAGTTTATTGTTAAACAAGATTCCAAGTTCACGTTCTGTTCCTGCAGTTCAAACAATGTCAGTTTCAATCCATGTCAATTTTCAAGTTATGTAAGCACATGTCATACTATTTGCTAAGTCCTATCATTCTCATTCATTTCATTTTTCTGTCATGCATGCATCTATATATTGCTAGTTAAATTATTTTTTAACTTGTTGAAATTTGTAATCAGATCTCACTTGGTAATCTCAACTACCATTCATCATGGAATGGTAGATAATATGTCATAACCTCGAGAACCAGTGCTTGGAGGATTGTACAAGACTGAGTAGCCCGCAGAGGAACAACGAAGAACTAGTACCATGGTTATCCGTTTCCTAGACGCGATTTCAAACATTATAGCTGCGTGAGCAGCTCAACAATCTATTAGAATATTTTTATTTTCAAACTGTAATTATGGAGTTCTATCTCCAGTACTTAGTTGTTACAGATCTTTTAGACAGGCACTGTAAATTTTGGATATATGTTATTGTGTGATTATGAAGTATGGCTATGTTATTTTGAGATATTTTATATCTAGTACATAATATTTCTTAAAGAAAAAAAGACAATTATCACTTGGGAATATTGCATTATGTTAGATGTGTGTTACATGCATTGCATCTTTAACTATCATGAACGAGGGTATGTAACCTTGTGTTACATGTACTGACCCTTCAAGTTCCGTCAAATTCCAAGTGGTGGTTGAAGGCGTCACAGTTACAACAAATGTTATTTGAATTACACAAAACTCTATCTCTTTAGATTAAAAAAAATGTCTTTTTTATCTTACGATTCATCAAGAAATTCACCCATTCAATCAAAAATAAAAAGAGTTTTTTATTTATATTTATTCATTATTTGATTCTAGCATTTAAAATTTCTACATGATCATCTTGAGTTTGAATTGGAGAGACTTTATCTTCGTGTATTCTGCTATTTGGTTTGATGAACTCCACTATTTGGTTTGACAAATTCCGTTATTTGTCAAAATGACCACTATAGGCATTTTGGTAAATGTCAACAGTGGTCTTTTTAGTATGAGCCTATTGCTTCCATGCAACTGAGAGAGCATGGTTTATATTTTCTATTATATTGGCATTGTATTCTTTAAATTTGTAGTTAACATTTAGCTTAAAATGGCATCTTGGCTAGTTTATGTAATACACTTGCTATATATCATGAAATTATCTTTTATCCCAAAACCTTAAGTAGATAGAAAGATGTAGATTTTATTATTTTTATTATATTCTTAAAACTTCTCCTTATCTGTGAGTCAATCTCTCCTTTAATGAGTAGGCCTAACACGTGAAATATTTAATTAAATGGGGAGAGTATAGAGTTATAGTTTGAACCTGAAATTGATAGAATGTAGAGTCAGGATTTGAATTCA
>QEOT01123764.1:0-83409 GCA_003123785.1 Pterocarya stenoptera
GCATTAGCGATACTTATTGACAAACTGGCACAATCTATTTCTATAAGCCTGATGATTTCATAATCATACATACTTGATACATATATATAATATTATAATATAAATGTTTTAGCTATAAAGAAATTATATAAAAGTAAACTCACAAATTGATGTGGTTTGATACGATGTATTAGGTTGTAAAGCTAGTTACTTTTATTATAAAATAGATCTAACGTATTATATGAAACTATATCTTTATGAGTTTATTTTTATGAAATTTATTTAAAACTGTAACAGTTCTCTAAATATAATTAGCTAGCTAGGGCTCACTACTCCCTAAGTCAATTAATGTTTAATAAATTGACATTATTAAAATGTTGAGAAAATTATTTGGATCTGGCCGTACTGATCACGTTCGATTGGACATTTTTTTTTTTGTCTCCATTTGCATATATAATAGATATTTCCAATTGCTAGCTGATGATTTTAAGATGCATGAAGAGATGATCTACACCCTCAAATTAATTTAATCTCGCAATTATATTGACAAGTGGCCAAACCATTATGATATTTAGTGGATCATCATGTGAGCTCTAAATTGTACATAATAATAACACTAATAAGATTTGAATAAATGATTGGACTTTGACTTAATTTTTTTTTTATCTTCATAACAAAGATTAAAACATTCGTGGAAAAATTATGACAATATTTAAGTTTTCATATTCTAGAACCGTTGAACAGAGTGCGTCATTATCAATCTCTAATTACTTATTCAAACAAATAAAACCCCATCGATCGTGCAAGAAATAATTGAAGTTTTGAGGGTTTAAATATATATACTAAGTACTATATATATATATCTATATATATATATGTATATATATATGTGTGTATTCGGTGTTATTAATTAATTGATGTGTGCTAGCTAGCTAGAGCAGAGCGGTGTAGAACAAGCAGCAGTACTAGACGATCATCGTGTGTAGAACAAGCTAAACACTAGGGTTTGAGATCGATCCAATACTAGAACGTAGCCCACCTGCATCATTAATTTCCCGAGAGATTTTGATGAGTTTTCTTACTTACCCGACACATAAGATCATTATATTAGGTGTATGTGTCGAGCCAGTAAAAAAATTCTGTCGTTTGAGAGACAAAAAAGGGTACAAGTACGATATATATCACTTCAAATTAATTGGTTTTGTCTGGGGTTTTGGGTAGGGTCCGGTGCATGCATGTAATATATATTATGAACAAGGAAAGTACACCTCGAGCGAGGAACACATGAGGAAACAAACCACAAAGGTCCATGATCATCAGGCAGGCAATTCACGCACCAAAAGCAGAGCCAACGCGTTTTAAGCATGCACGTACGTACGTACAGACGGCTTTATAACTCTCTTTGCTTTTATTTGTTCTCGACGTCTCGTCTGCTACTGCGCATGCTTCATGACCCCTCACCAGCATTATTGCTAATAAATTCAATCACCGACTAGGAGTACTATTGATCAGTTTTTGTATTTTGATTTCCATCCATTCCTCGGTTTTCAATGAAAGTCCAAATGATCAATATATATATATATATATATATATAAAATCATGTGGGAATATTACATGATATATACACAAATGAGTTACATATATACATTTCTTTTTGTCTTCTTTAAATGATCCATGCATGCATGAGAGTCAATATAAAGTATTTCCGGACACGGCAAAGTCTCATTTCAGCTTAAGATATCATGTTAATTAAAATTAGTATTTATAGAAGTAATTAATTTAATTATATGAAATGTTATGATAATTAAATAAGAGTATCATGTCATGCATACTGATACATACCCTTCGAGTACTTAATAATTAATTTTTTAGTCCATAAATCTCAATTTGTTAGATTTATTCATACGTGTAAGATCATTCCTTTAAAACACTTCATTCGTGAAAATCTATAAAACCCAATAATATCCAAACTAAAAGGAAGATGCATACTACAAATTCAATTTTACCAAATCTTATATATTAATATTTTTACAATGAATCAGAAATAATATATACAAGTCTCAAATGCACAAATCTCGTTCAAGCCTTTTATAAAAAAAAAAAATAAAAAAAAGGTGAAAAACTCACTTTTTCTTGATGTGGTTCATATTTTTATAAAATGCTTGTACATTTGGGACTAGCTTGTACCTAGCATCAGTACCCTTTTTCAATATTCCTTATGTGTTTGGTTCCAAATGTGGGTTTGGTTTGGATTTCAATATTAAACTCATCTTGAACTAATGCACCTGAATATCATTCTTTCGCGGGGCTTTAACTCATGCAAATGTAACGTGACCTAAGCATGGCACTCATTTCCAACTACGCACAGTACTAAATCCAGAAGATAAATAACAAACACGACGGAAAGAATCATGTCTTGAGTAATCAAAGGTACGTACATATATATATGGTGCTACTGCACGATTTACTTCAAAGCCTATACACATGGCTAGTTCAATTCCACCCACTATTAAAGGCGTTTTGAATGTGCTGAAAACAGAAAAAGAAAAGTGGGTTCAAAGGTAGATTGGTCGGTACACTTTATAAAAATGTCGTGGAGAACGGAGAGTGATCGAGACCATGCGCGCGTGTCGGTGGCACAATTGAGTGGGCAGGCATGCTGCATGCATGGGAACGATTCACGGATTCAGATGACTATATATATATATACCAGACATCTCTTGATTCGACCCAGTAACCACTTTCCCACGAACCAGTAACCCTTGAAAAGGTTTTCCCCAAAAGCCTGTGCATGGCTTTCCCACGCAATTTCCATGCTTTGAATAAGATCGATGCCTTTCCGGAAAGCCAGACCCCAAGGGGTACTAAAGCCAGAACAATTCGTTTCTTTCCTTTGAATTAAAGGCTACTGATAGAGACCTCTAGTTGTCAACTTTGGCTACTGATAAAAGGTAAAAGATCGATGAAGAAAAAACTTATACAGGCCTCCGGCTTACCGTTTCTGTCACTTTTAAAATAATATTGAGTACGATATTGTGACTGAGGTTTTCTGGCAACATTATTGTCAAAACTAAGAGCGTGCATAAAGATGTTTTTTACATGCCTGACATCACCTGCAGGCTGCAAGCAGTATATATCTCCAATCAGACATGTCGTTCAAGTGCTACATCGATGAGATTAATGCTTGCTCCAGTCCTTGCTCAGAATTTCCCAATTAATAATTAATTTGCCTGACTCTGCATTAATATAAATTGCATTTTATGGATCGAAATCCTCTAAGTATCATAAATGATCAGATCACAAAATCTTCCAAATTTATATATAGATATCGACTGTAAGTACGTGACTATATATATACCTAAACAAAACAGATCGATCGAAGACATTTAAAAGAAAAAAAATATAATCCCTTTTGTTTATCTGGGGCCATGCACGCTGGATCAATGGGACATTATTAATTTTCATATCTAAAACCACTACTTTTGGTCAATGCGAGATTTGATCTCATATATACATATATATAGTATTAATTAATATATTATGCATTAATTATTAAGTTAAGCATGCTCTTGCTTAATCTTATAACTTGGCTGGCCTTTTCCCTTTGACATGTCTTTGATTTTGCCACCCATGTATATATCCTAGCTTTCAACCATTATTTTAAGTAGGCGCTTGAAAATAAAATAATGTAGGTCCAGCTTGGTATACCTAAACCCTTAAAAAGAAAAAAAGGATTGTTTTGGAAGGAATGCCCAGATCGATCGGTACCCCTTTTTTTTTTTAAACAAAGTAGATGCTGACATTTGAAGGAAAGGAAAAACAAACAAAAAGGTTGGGAGGTTGGAAAGGTAGGATCAAATATTCCTTTTTCATTTGTTTATTAACCACTATGCTTTTCCTTTCCATCCATATCTCATGTTTTTCATGACTACTGGGAGATCGATCAGTCGGGAATAAAATATTAGGTAGAAGTTGCTGCAAGCATTTAGTTTAATATTACAAGTAGATTTAGTGAATCATCGATTGTCCAAATTTTAAGTTTAATATAAATATTATATTAAATGATTGTGATTATTTAGGGTAGAAAGTTTGCAAGAATGGATGGAGGTACGTACCCTCCTGCAACTGCAAGTGCAAGGTAGCTAGGAACAGGTAGATGACAAGTATTGCACAAGTTGGCCTTTTTAATTAGTTGCTCATCTTTTCATAGGTACTATATGCAGGCTTTTTGAGCACCATGCATGCTTACCTGTTCCCTCTGACATCATGACTTGAATTATCAATCTGCAGCTAGCTTGCCTTTTCTCTCACCTTTTTCTTCACAATGGATTAGTAGTACTGGTGATGACTCATCTTGGGGACATCCCCCATGTTTTGGACCGCCTGGAAAAAAAAAAAAAAAGTTCAGTTTCAAACAATTTTAAATCTTAATTCATGTAATGGGTAAGTGATCATCATGTGTTGATATACTGATCTCAACTTTTGGGAAAACCTTTTGAAGGAAGGGGATCACAAGAGCTAAAGTTGTGGTTGTCCACTTAAATTCCCCAACCATATCCACTCTTTTCCCGACGTGTTATGAAATTGTATATATATATATATATATATTTTTTCCTGTAGCAGATTTGGTGAACAGAATTTTAATGAATTGCATACAAAGTGTGCGAAATCTGATGGAACAAGTTGCTCCAAATCTTGTACAGCGGTGTGTACTTACATGTTTGGGGTCAGTCTCATGCTAGAGCTGGCACAACTTGACCTGACCAAGCTTGTCAACTTGTAAGATTCCTTTTCCTTTCCCTTTTGTTTTGTTTTGTTTTTTTATGGGTATGGTGGTAGAGTAAAATTTAGGAATTCTCATCCCAAGCAAAAACCACTACTTAGCTCTAGGCCAGAAAAGAACTGGGAGTGGTCTGACCCCGTTGAAATTGCGGGCCCCATGCATGCGGCCCACAGTCTATCCAAGGTCAGTAAGCCAGCCTTTAGTTTTGTGGGAAAAGCTACTTGGGAGTTAGGGGTGGTCCTCATGGATGAAAACCCAGTATAAGTTGGGCCAGAGGTCTGTCATTTCAAGTCATTGTCCAGTCCATTATGGTTTCAGTTTTCTTTCTTTTTTGGTAGGATATCCCTTCTTGGCAATCCTGGCTGATGCTGGTCCATCCTTGATTGAACAAACCACACGCCTGGCTGCATTTCGGGGATTTGCTGGGACGTCTTTTTCTCATTCTTGTTGGCTGTGCAATGGACACAGCAAGAAAAAGTTCAGAGTGAAATTTTATCCCAGAAGTACAAGAACGGAGAGTTTTATGACATTGAAAGGTATGGCCCATAACTTAATTGCAGGAGAACTTATAATGGAGAGATCTGAGTTTCTGTTCAAGTGTTGATGGCATGTGATACTTTCCATTTCAGATTTGGCTCTGCAGTCTGTGTCATATAATTTTTTATATACCTATTGATTTAGGCTTGTACATAGTGCTGCATAATTGTCATAACAAAAATTCAAAAATTCTATCTCCAGTCACTTTTGCGTATTCTATTAATGTAATTGATTGTATTATTTTTTTTAATATAAAATAAACAATTTGGCCAATCACAGCAATGGAATATATAAAAAATACGCAAAAATGACTATGTAACAAAACTCTTTAATACGTTCTTTACGGAACACAAAACAAGCCCATTAGCACCCTCACTCAATCTCTCACCCAAATTCCCCCCTCACAATAGGATTCGGGTTGAACTGTAGACGTTTTCAATAATCGTTAAGAAATAACGAGTACTAAAAACCTGTGTAACTGAATTCACCTAATACGTGCCGCATGATGGTTTAGTAACACCAATCTGAAGACTCTAGAGATATAATTGCCATTGATCCCACAACAGGTTACGGTACCTAGAAAAGTTAAAAGAGTATAAAATTTAATGTCCTTTTATTTGAATTTAAACAGTTCCAAGTATCCTTCTAAACAGTTTGACTGAGCCAGGTCTACAGCTCGTTGTTCACTCCACTAAATTTTAGCAGCTTTCTCTAACCAAGATCCCAATATCAGACCTGACATTAATTTACATACAACACAGCCCCAGCTTCTCCTATCAGCCACCCTCCCCCTTCTCGCCCTCCTCTCTTTCAATACAATCTTGTCTCTGACTCACCCCTAAAGGTATAACCAAGTACACCGGAACATTCAGAGGCATCATGTGAGCCTTCTGGCAATCTGGAATACCATATTCCAAATGAAAGGATTCTGCAGTGTCTTGGGGACGGATTTCAGAGAGGTACATCAAACGTGTAACACTAGCCTAATATAAGTAACTACTTACTAGTCATCAGGTTCAGTAGAAAAGTCAGGCTCTTCAGGTTTTTTAAATTTTGGCATTTCATCCTTTATCCTATGAGCTCCTCTTCTTGTGTTTGCAGCAAACCTAGAAGCCAGAATTCTGACCCTCAGGTTCATTTCTGGCTGAGAAGGATTTGAACCAACAGAAAAATGTTCTTCTTCCTCTTCATCTGTCTCATTGTTTTCTATGGTGTTCAAAGCAAAAGATTCCTGCATGGTGAAATCTTTTGCAATCATCCTCCTCTTGTACCGACGCCAAGCAGCCTGTATGAAGCAGGCTGCCCATGTCCTCCAATGGTGAGAATAAAACCGGAAGGTGTGCTGCAGCTTCTTGCTGTGAAGGCGTCTGAATTGATTGGCCACAAATTTCAGATCTTCAGCTCGCAGAGCGAAAGCTTCAACTTCATTCAGTGCTTTGACTGTTCTAGTCGAGGATGGCAGGTTGACTGTAGATTTGGGGAGCAAGGCCCATGCAAGCAACTCCTCTCCACAAAAATCTCCAGGTCTCAATGTGATCGAATTGAAGAAACCAGTTCGACCACCATTGGTAGTAGAGCTGTCCAATCTACCTCTGATAATAAAGAGCATCTCTGTCACAGGGTCACCCTCACGAACAATGTAGGTACCTGCAGTGCTTAGGGAGGACACCAGACGCTCGCATATTGCGTCGAGCAGCTGATCATCCATCTGCGAGAAGAAGGGCACCTGCAAATGAGAAAAGCAAGAGTTTATATGCTTCTAATGATGTAACTTTGATATAGTAAAAACAAAGCTATTGCCATTCTTTTTTTTTGCCCCAGGAGAGAGAGAGAGAGAGAGAGAGAGAGGGGGGGAGGGGA
Organism: Pterocarya stenoptera; assembly: GCA_003123785.1. Taxonomy (NCBI): domain Eukaryota; kingdom Viridiplantae; phylum Streptophyta; class Magnoliopsida; order Fagales; family Juglandaceae; genus Pterocarya; species Pterocarya stenoptera. The sequence continues at coordinate 7,160 of QEOT01123764.1, forward strand.
CCACTTCACAAAGATACCAGTATGAGTTATTTTAATGACTTAATTATGGACATGCAGAATAGCTGTAGCAGTGTTGCCTAGGCCATGTGGGATGGACAGGTCTCAAGTATACCAGAGCTATTAAGAAGTATCTGAGCGAAAAGACATGCATGCTGGTATCCTATATAAATTACAGTAATTATGACATCTAAAGCCTGGTTCGCTTGGTAGGCCATAACATTTTATCATTGGATCAAATGGCTTGTTTCTAATATATTACTGTTGGGCTGTCCTTCCAAGGATTTCATACATAAGCCTAGGAGGTTAGTTTGAAATGACACTGCCAAGGATCTTTATCGCTATAAGTCCCACATGAGAATTCCTCCAAACCCATTATTTTGGATAGATTATGACAACAGATGAGCCATGAGTGATAACTCTAGAAATACTTTGGGAGAACCATACTCGCCGAACAAGGTCCAAGCATAGATGGCGCTGGATATCACGGCGAAGATCAGCAGGTAAATCATGGAGGATGGCTTCTTCATCAACTCCTCTAGTTGCAAGCCACTTATATTGAACAAAGCGTCGAACTTGTTGCTTCAAATCTTCAGGGAGTTGGCGATGCCTCATCCACTCTTCAGTGTCTCTTTGCTTGAGTCTCCATTCCTCTAACCTCACAGTGAGAGATTGCAAGTACGTCTACACCAGAAAAATATTGTACTAAAATTCAAATTTTGGATTGAGATAAGCTGGAGAGTGGGGAAGAAAGAAATAAAATGGCACCTTATAACTTTTTAATGAAAAACTTACAAAGAAAAATGCGTAAAAATTATGTAATCAAAGTTTACAAGACTTCACAAGAGCAGAGAAAAAAACATTTAATTGAAATATTTGCCTCAGTTGTCTCTCTTGCCTCCAGATTTACTCAAGACTCAAGTCCGCTTCTGCTATTTCAAGAGTTTGTCTTTAATTGACAAAAAAAAGTACTTAGAAAGTTTAAGTGGTAATAAAGGAAAATCATCTTTCAAATACCTGCATGTTCCCAATCAAACGGGCAAATAAGACAAGACCCAAGATGGCAATAAGAATGGCAAATGAAGTCTCTCCAATAAAAGGGCTGGTCGACAAATTCTGCCCATATGAACTGATACAGAAGAGAAAGGATTAATGTAAACAAAATGCTTTCGGGAAGACTGGCAGTGTGTCGGAGAATATACTTTCTCAATAAGAATGTCAACAGTAGGAATTAGGGGTCCTGTATATCATTTTCCTTACCTGTTTTTTAATTGTTCCCTTACCTGTTCATGCTGAATATTATCATTTTGAGTTTTCAACTATCACAAGATATGTAAATCAAAAGAGAGGAAAATAAAAGGAAAAACTACAAGTCTGACATCCAAACTACTATCACATTTGCAATCTGACCTCTAAATTATCGATGGTGTCACTTAGTCCTCAATTTGAAACATAAATTGCAATGTGCTCCCTCCATTAAATAAGATTGTTCAATTTGAACCCTTGTTTTATGTGTTCCATTTTAACCCTAGTTACGATATGGCCATCAATATGAAAAAACACGTGACAAGGTAAAAACTTAACAATCAAATCTTAATGGAGGGAGCACATTGCAGCTTGTGTGTTATATCACAAAATGGGCGGTAGTTTGAGAGGCTATAAGAACTTTCTCCAAAAGAAAATAACTATGGTCAATCCTCATGCAGTGATTGCACATAAAAAATGTCATAATTTTAAAGTCTTTCAGTTATGGATCATGATACGGATCACAAAGTTAAGGCACAGCACCTAAACAGGCATTTGTTGTTACAAATTCTGGTCCATTACGTAAATTATATTTCATATAAGAGCAGACAGCAAGATATGCATTTAAAGCAATCTCCTCTCCTGTTTTTTCAGTAATGTTGAATGGTCGGTGCAAAGGTTTTTTCAAGACTTCCCATGGACTTCGTCAAGGCGATCCATTGTCGGCGTATCTATTTATTCTGTCGGAGGAACTACTTTCAAGAATGCTCCATAAAGCTTTTTCACAGGGCCAAGTTAAGTATTAATGCTTGTGGGGGTGTGTGTATTTCTCATTTATTGTATGCCGATGACTTACTGATTTTTGCTAATGGGGGTAAAGTTTCTATTCAAAATGAGGGGGGTGATTCAAAAATATGAAGAGATCTCGGGTCAGTTAGTAAGTCCTCAAAAGTCCTCTATTTTCTTCTCAACTAATATTCCTTGGGGCCGGAAAGAGGATTTGAAAAGGATGTCAGGTTTTATAGAGGGGGTATGGCCTTGTACATATTTGGGTATTCCGTTAGATGTTGGGCATATGAATATGAGATTGTTTGAGCCTTTGTTGTTTCGGGTGCAAAAAAAGTTGGCCAGGTGGAAGAGTAAATTGTTATCTTTTGGTGGTAAAATTATTCTTATCAAGCATGTAATGAGTAGTATGCCCATTACTTATTGTCGGTGATGAATTTGCCTAAAGGAATCTTTGGGAAGCTCAAAACAATTTTCTCAAATTTTCTTTGGGGTTCCAATGATGATACTACAAAGCGTAAATGGATCTCTTGGCGGAATATTTGTTTCCCAATATAGGAGGGGGGACTTGGTATTCATGATTTGTCCAAGGTACAAAGTTCATTATTCATGAAGTTTGCTTGGAATGGTGGTTCCCTTTGGTCGGATTTTTTTCGGTCTAAATATGTGGGAAGCTCTAATATTAGTTCGGTGATTGCAGGATCAAGAGGGTCTCGATTTTGGCAAGGGGTCATTCAAGCTCTCTCTTTGGTTTTAAGTAACTCACGATGGTTGGTTTGTGATGGCTCTTCAAGTTTTTGGTTTGATAACTGGCTGGGTGATGGTGCTATTGTGGATCGGCATATGGTGGTGGGGGATAGAGGAGTTCAGGTTCGAGATATATTCGAAGGTGGATGAGGACACTATCAACAGAATTTTGATATCTCAAGTTCGCATTTGTGAAGGACCTAATGTTTTGGTATGGAAACATTCTATAGATGGTGCTTTTAATACTAAATCAGCTTGGAATATTATGAGATCTCATGGAAATATTTGTCCTTGGAAGAAATGGCTATGGCAATCTTTTGTCCCTAAGAAGATGTCTTTCTTATGTTGGCGTGCACGGCGTAGAGCTATCCCGGTGGATGAGGTAATTAAGAAACTTGGTATCCCAATAGTTTTGAAATGTCATTGTTGTCTATCTTCCCAAGTTGAGTCTGTGAATCATATTCTATTTGAGGGGGAGGGGTCAAGAAAGGTTTGGAATTATTTTGCAGCTATTTTTGGAATTCAACTATCTTCTACACGGGTTTGGGTTGGGGTGATGAATTTATGGTGGTCTCATGCTTCGCAATCTTCACAAGTGCGGTGGTTAAGAGGTGTTATTCCTATCTTTATTTCTTAGGCACTTTGGTGAGCTCATTGTGCGGCTCGTATGGAGGGGTTGAATTTTGATTGGAAGAATGTTATTCGAATGGTAAAAGGTTTTATTTTAGAATCTTTGAACATGGTGAGGAAGTTCAAAAAATATAGGCCCCCGTGATGCTGCGGTTTTAACAGATTTAAATTGTCCTATTGTGTCTTTGGAGAGTAGAACGCCTAGATATATATCGTGGGCGTTGCGGGAGGAGGGGAGGGTGAAACTAAATGTTGACAGGGGTTCTTGCGGTAATCCTAGTATGTCTGGCGGAGGGGGAATTGTTAGAGGTCACATTGATCGTGTTTTGGGTGGATTAGCCCATAGCTATGGGCAAGCCACAAATACTATTGCGGAGTGTAGAGCTATAATTGATGGCCTTCGAATGTGTAAGCAACTTGGGTTGAGGAATTTTGTGGTAGAGTTGGATTCTAGCGTGATAGTGGGATGGTTTGTCTCAGGTGTTTATTATTGGTACCTTTGGGATTTTTGAGAGGAAGCTCAATGTCTTGTTAGAGAGCTTAATGTCCAGTTTACATGGTGTTTAGAGAGGCTAATATGGCCGCTGATTTTTTGGCTAAACTTGGTGCTAGTGGCGGGTCTCTGGATTTTTTTGGAGAAGAAGTTGGTATGGGAAGGCTTAGAGGTCTTTTACGTTTGGATAATTGGGGTTTTCCCTACATTAGACGTTAGTTTTTTGTGGGGTTGGGTCTTGTTTTTTATTGTGATGTGTTTGTTACCACGGTATTCCTTCGCTATAAGTGACGGTATTCTTAATAAATTTGGGAGGGGGTCACTCATGGACAGGTGACATTCATCTCTTTTAAAAAAAAAAAAAAAAAAAGATAAGCATTTAAAAATTTATACATTACATATAATTAGTATGAAATCATAACTAAGACTCCACTAATTGGTAACAGAAAGCATACCTCAGATTCTGTAGGCCCCACCATAAACAGTAGAAATACTTCCTGACAAAGTTTGAGAAAACAACATTTTTCTTCACTGCATTTTCAAATATGCCATACTTGAACTCAATTTCATTACCAGGATTACAGTTCTTAAACACATCTATAGAATTTTCCCATGTCTTGCGAGACGAACTGCAATCTAAATAGCTTAGTGAGCAACCTGTAGATTGGTCCTCTTTACAAAGTTTTTTCCAGCATGAGGTATAACGGTCAATAGACAGCAAATACCATGCTGCCCCTAAAACCTGCAATTATAGAAGTACAAACCCAGCTTCACATCCCCATAACTCATAGAAAAATAAGAAGAAGAATATTTAATCACATGTAAATAACATTCTAAATTAGTCAACAAGATTAGACAAATGGAGAGAGAGAGAGAGAGAGAGAGAGAGTCATAGAGGATAAAAAAGCACTGAAAGTACATACATGGCTAGCCAGCATATAAAGCAGCAGATTATATGCAGCCCCCGCCCAGGCAGTTTTGGTGATCAGTCCGGTTGCTTTAATTATTTGCGAATTTAATGGAAAAATCAGATATAATCTCGGAACATATTGAAGCAGAACAATAAGTGCAAGGGTATTGTTTTTGTGATCAGCTTGGGGACTTCTTGTTGCTGGTATAATAAACCAGATAACTATCTGCATAAAATATTTCGAATCAACCATGCTTCAACCTTCTCACCCGGAAAATTTTTGGACCAAAGCAAGGACAATAACAAAATTGTGACAAAACAAACAGCTAAGATCAAAATTTACTAAACATGTTGGACTAATGAAACTAAATCAGTTATAGCTTCCCACCATACAAGAAGCAAAATTTTGGCTGTGGTAATCTAAACTGGGATAAATTTTAATGCTAGTTCTCTTTTAACTCATTGATACCTACCAACAGTCCAAAAAGAAACAGCACAGATTTTCCAACCTCCCCTATTTTAAAAAAAAAAAAAAAACAAGTAATTTATTGATAAAACCTCACTTCTGGCCAACCTCCCATATTTCAATCAACTTTCAGATCCACTTTTCACATGATTTTCAAGCCTATCATCACGCATGAATAAAATTTAGCCAAAAGCTGCCACAGGTGTGCAAATGGATATTTACATTATTTTGCCTATCTAATTAATGATACAGTGGACCTAGTATAAACCAACAATCCAAGCTCTCTTGATGAGTTGTCATCATTAGATAGTGTCTCTTTGCTTCAAATTTAAATTATATTTTAACAAAAAGAAAACTCAAAAGTGAGGTATATTTGCAGGAAGATCTATCATGCATTGAAGGGTGAACAACACTTGCAACAAAATACCTGAGGAAGGGGCAGTGTGGCAATGAGATCTATCAAGAAGTCAGATCGAATATACCTCTGCGCAATCTTCTTTGGATCCATGACAAGTTCACCCCTGCCGAACACCCGAGAGCTAGGTGCAACATACGCAGTCCGGAATTTTATAATCACATGCAACAAATAGAATATATCTGCAATTGTCCGGAGAAAGGTCACAACAATTCGCAAATTCAAGTCTGTCTTTACACATGAAGAGTCAGCATTTCCTCCCAGCATGGGCAAGTAAAAGTACAATGGGTCAACAAAAAGTGCCACCAAGCAAAAAACGATGAAAACCCGGTTCCATTGCAACACAATCTCACTACCGGGATCCAGTATTCTCTTGCGCCACGGCTCATGGTCCTCTGGAAACACCTTAGACTTTCCAGTTCTGAGATTTTCAGTGAATCTATTTCTGCCCCCAACTAGTCCATTATCAGATTTTGGCAAAGATGGTGGAACCTTATATGCAGATGAAGACCTTTCTAGCTGTGATGGTTCAGTTCTTCCCCATGGAGACTCGTTTTGTTTTTTGCCATCAGAATAAAACCTACAACATTTTATTGGAAACAAAGTTGTCATAATTTCCAAAAGAAGAGTTTCAACTAAAAAGGAAATTCTAAAAAGCGTAATTTGATGTTCAGAAAAATAAAAATTTTCATGTTAAGGAACTTAATAAACATAAAAAATTTCTCCCAGAAGGCATGCTCTAGTAAACCCTCCATTAGGTTTCCAAGAGAATTGGAGAAAAACAGAAGTGAAAGTGGAGTTCAAGTTTTCTTGGGTTTCAAACAATGAAGATTCACATATTCTTGTAACATATGTCTCATCAATCGGACGGACCATTTGAAGAAATGAAAGATCCGTGATTTTGTTTTCAGAGAATCTGATATTTATGTTAGCTTTCTTTCGAACAACTAAAAACCTGCCACATTTATGCCCATCAGCTGAAATTATGCATTAAGGACGGGCTGGGTAGGATTGTAGGATTCGAGCTTCTAGGAATCTAAGATCCTGATTTCTGTACAAAGAAAGAACATCTAAATAGTAGGCAGTTTTTTTTCTTTTCTTATATGAAAAACTCGTTTTCCTTTATTTTAGAGAATGGCGTGTGTGCTTGTTCAGGCCATAAAGTATCCAAAATCCGAGCTCATTTAAGCCATAGAGTAGCATGGCTCTAGTTCAATAGAAGTTTATTTTCACCAACCAAAGAAAGCATAAAGAGCAAAACAGGCTTCCCCAGAAACTATATTCCAAGAACCAAGCAAAACCCAGAAGAGAACATGAAGAATAGACGCTTACCTAACAAGCTTTTCCTTCTTCAGTTTCATACCAAAGAGGAGGGAGGACAGAGCTGAAATCCGATCCTCCTAGCGTAGCCCTGCTTTCACACCCTACTCCAAGCCCTCGAGAACTCACTCTCTTTGAGACCAAATCAGAGTTCAATGAGTAGGAGAGTAGCGTGGGATGTAGGTGGAGGCGAGCGAAAGGTAAAGGTCGCAAGATGGGATTTTGCAGGGTATCGCGATGTTCACGAGGTGTTTACCGGACGAAATGGGAACATGTTTAAGAATGTAAAGATCCGACTTAAAAGCAAACCAAACATACTTACGTAGACATAAATATTGACCTCTGACAAGTCTAATTGGACCGGTTCCACCAATGGTTGGTTATGTCTGAACCACAGTTTAGACCCGATTTGAATTTTGTGACGTCTTGACAATTGTCACCACTTCAATTTTTTTAGAGGAATCCATAACTATCTAAAATTTCTTAATTCTTTATAGATTATTTTAAAATCTTGTAAAATATTGAAGAGTTGTATGGAATACTCTAGAATAGTATAGAATCTTTGTAAAGAGAGTAGAGTTGTATGGAATATTCTAAAATAGTATAGAACTCTTTGTAAGGAAAATCTTGTAGATAGTTCTAGAATAGTGATCTAGAATGTTCTTTACCCTTGGATTGATGACAAGTGTCACAATTCTAGTTATTCTTTGTATCAAGAGGTCTTTATAAATAGAGGGAGTCCTCATTTGTATAAAGCACCAAGAAATAAGAGTAAACAAAGTTTTCTAGAGCCTCTCTCTACTTTCTCACTCTAGATTTGTTCTCTTTTGTCTTAAGTCACTTAGAAGGCTTACTTAGGAGCTTTCTGGGGACAAATTCTCCTAAGGCAGCACGGAACGTGTGAAGAAATTCTAAATCCGTGACAGTTGGTATCAGAGCCTCCAGGTTGGGATGGCAAAACCAAGTGAGATCACCATAGAGTACCAGGAGCCACGAAAAAGCAAGAGGTCGAAGAATTCAACCTTGTCCATGGAGTCTCGTCTTAATGGCATCGAGAAGGCCATGACTAAGATTTTGGCTAAGATGGAGGAATGGGATCAGTCTCACAGGAAGGTGAGCACCCTTGACAACATTGTGACCAAGATGGAGGTGGCGGTAGCGGATGTCAAGGACCGACTTGGCATCATGGAGCAAAGTTTGGAGGAGCTAGGATTGGAGGGCCAATCTGAATCGCTTAAGGAGTCTATTCTGAACGCCATCAACCCCACCATTGAGGCATAGTATGTTGAGAATGTTGCCTTCTAAGACCGGGTCTTGGGGGAGCTAACAAGACTCCAGGAGCAAATGGAGGAATACCGTGTCGGTCTAGAGGAGACCAGGGCAGACTGGGCCATGTGCAAACGTGCAGTGGCCAACGGAGGCACCATTGGAGATGAAATGGTGGCTACACCAAGGGTGGATACCCCCAAACTAAAGGAGTTCGACGGCAAACGGGATGCCAAAGAACTAGACAACTACATATGGCACATGGAGCTCTACTTTGAAGCTTTGAACATGCAAGATGAGCATGTCAAGGTAAGTACTACCTCTCTTTACCTTACTAATCTTGCTGGTACTTGGTGGTGTTGTAAGCATAGTGAGATAGAGACGGGCACTTGCACCATCAACTCTTAGGAAGAGTTCAAGCATGAACTCAAAAGACAATTCTATCCTGAAAATGTGGCCCTTAATGCACGGAAGAAAATGAAGGAGTTGAAGCATACTTCTTCTATCTGCAACTATGTTGAGGAATTTTCTGCACTCATGCTTCAAATCACAAACATGAGTGAAGAAGATCTCTTCAATTTTATCAATGGCCTCAAACCATGGCTGGCTCAGGAGCTCAAGCGTCGTGGGGTCAACGACATCTCCACAGTCTTAACAGTGGCAGAAACCTTAGAAGAATTTGAGTATCACAAGAGTATCAACTCTTCAAAGCCCAAGTCTTCGAAGGATAATCACGGCAAAGGTGGGGGCGTAAAGGGGTCTAAGCCACCACAGAACAAAGAATGGGGGGACAGGCCTTCGACATCAAAGGAAAGCAAGAAAGACCATTCCAAAGACAAGAAGCCTAAGGATGCTTACTTCCTTTGTGACGGACCACATTGGGCTAAAGATTGTCCCAAGAGGAAGGCCCTCAATGCCATGTTGGAAGAAAAGGAAGCCCAAAAGACATCGCACATGGGGTGTTTGCAACTTCTCAACTCACTCAAGGCAAACACCAAGCCAACCACCAAGGATGAGTCTTTGATGTTTGTAGAAGTATTCATCAATGAAAAGAAGACTCACGCCATGGTCGACTCAGGGCTTCTCACAACTTCATCAAGAAGGAGGAGGCCGCACAACTAGGGATTTCTCTCAAGAAGGGTCAAGGATGGTTAAAGACCGTGAATTCCGAGGCCAAACCCCTTGACGGGGTAGCTCATGTGGTGGAGCTACAACTCGGCACTTGGAAGGGAAAGGTGGATTTCTCGGTCGCCCCTATGGATGACTTCAATGTCGTATTGGGGATAGAATTCTTGAGACAATTCAATGTAGTATCTCTTTCCCACTACAATTCAATGTGCATCCTAGAGGGTGGTCCATGCATGATTCCCACCATGTCTAGACCAAACACCACCCAACTTCTATCAGCCATGCAATTCAAGAAAGATTGGAAGAAGGGCGAGGTGTCTTATATAGCCTGTATAGAGGAAAGTGAAGAGAATATTTCCTCCCCTCTACCCAAGGAGATCAAAGCGGTCCTCAAGGACTATGAGGACGTCATGCCACCAGAGTTGCCTAAGCAACTACCACTTAGGAGAGAGGTGGATCATCAAATTGAGTTAGAGCCTGGCGTCAAGCCTCTTGCCAAGGCGCCTTATCGCATGTCACCTCCGGAGCTTGAAGAGCTAAGGAGGCAACTTAAAGAGCTGCTCGATGCTGAATTCATCCAACCCTCCAAGGCACCATACGGGACACCTGTGCTATTCCAAAAGAAGCATGATGGGTTTTTGTGGCTGTGCATCGACTATCGGGCACTAAACAAGGTAACCATCAAGAACAAGTACCCCATTCCTTTGATTGCCAACTTGTTTGATCAACTAGGCCATGCAAAGTACTTCTCTAACTTGATCTAAGATCAGGATATTATCAAGTGAGGATTGTAGAAGGAGATGAACCAAAGACGACTTGTGTGACTCATTATAGAGCATATGAGTTTTTGGTGATGCCCTTTGGCCTCACAAACTCTCTAGCCACCTTCTGCACGCTCATGAACAAGATCTTCCACCCCTATTTTGATCAGTTTGTGGTGGTCTACTTAGATGATATTGTCATCTATGGTTCCACCCTTGAAGAACATGTGGAGCATCTAAGGGTTGTTTTCCGTGTCTTAAGGGAAAATCAACTTTATGTCAAAAGAGAGAAGTGCTCATTTGCACTAACTGAAGTCCATTTCCTTGGTCACAAGATCCAAGGGGGAAAACTCAGTATGGAAGAGGGAAAAGTTAAGGCCATTAAGAAGTGGGATCCTCCCACCAAGGTTACCGAGCTTCGATCATTCCTTGGGCTTGTCAACTATTATAGAAGATTCATAAATGGATACTACAAGAGCATCTCCCCTCACCGACTTGCTCAAGAAAAGCAAGGCATGGGAGTGGACATCACGGTGTCAGGAAGCCTTCGATGACTTGAAGGCAGCCATTATAGAGGAACCGGTTTTGGCTCTACCAGATTGCACCAAAACCTTTGAGGTGCACTCAGATGCATCGGATTTCGCCATTGGGGGAGTTCTCATGCAAGAAGGACACCCCATTGCATATGAGAGTCGCAAACTTAATGAGACTGAAAGGCGATACACGGTGCAAGAGAAAGAGATGACAGCCATCATTCACTGCCTTAGGGCTTGGCGACATTACTTGCTTGGCTCTCGCTTTGTGGTCAAGACAGACAACATTGCCACTATTTACTTTCAAAGTAAAAAAAATAAAAACTAAGTCTAAAGCAAGCTAGGTGGCAAGACTTCTTAGCAGAATTTGACTACGTCTTGGAGTACAAGCCTGGCAAGGCCAACGTTGTTGCTGATGCCCTTAGTAGGAAGGGTGAGCTTGCCCATATTAGTAGCATACAAGGGGAGACAATAGAGATAATCCGTGAAGGCTTGAAGCACGACCCTCTAGCCAAGAATCTAATTAATATGGCTACGGAGGGGAAGACCAAGAGGTTTTGGATAGAGGATGGGTTACTCTACACCACCAGACGGCGACTATATATTCCAAAGTGAGGAAATCTACGAAGGGACCTTATCAAGGAATGTCATGATTCCTTGTGGGCTAGACATCCCTGCCAACGTCGCACTCAAGCCTTGTTGGAAGTTTCTTACTACTGGCCATAGATGAGAGGTGAAGTGGAACACTTCGTAAAAATTTGTCTTGTGTGCCAACAAGATAAAGTGGAGAACCGAAGCCCAGCTTGTTTATTGGAACCACTACCCACACCTTCTTGTCCTTGGGAGAGTGTTAGCATGGATTTCATAATGGCTCTCCCTAAATTAGAAGGATGTGGTACCACTATTGTTGTGGTTGATCGGTTTTCTAAGTATGCCACTTTTATTGCTGCCTCTAAGGATTGCTCAGCCGAGGAGATAGCCAAACTATTCTTCAAACATGTGGTTAAGTATTGGGGCTTACCACAAAGCATCATCAGTGTTAGGGACCCCCACTTCACGAGAAAGCTCTAGTCAGGACTATTCAAGCTTATGGGGTCGGCTTTACATTTCTCTACCAGCTTTCACCCACAGTCAGATGGGCAAACTGAGAGGGTGAATGCCTTGTTGGAGCTATACTTGAGGCATTTTGTGAGTGCCAACCGGTTTGATTGGGCTAAGTTGTTGGATGTAGCTCAATTCTCCTACAACTTACAAATGAGTGAGTCTACAAATAAAAGCCCATTTGAGGTTGTAATGGGGCAATAACCACTCACTCCCCAGTCATTAGAGACAAGCTATGTGGGGAACTGTCCGACAGCCTTCAAGGTTGCTAAGTTTTGGAATGAACAGCTGGATGTAACCCGCTCCTACTTAGACAAAGCAACTAAGAAAATGAAGAAATGAGCTGATAAAAAAAGAAGACCCATGGAGTACCGCATAGGAGACTTGGTGTTGGTAAAGATCTTGTCAAGCCAACACAAGTTCACAAGGAAGCTACACAAGGGACAGGTACAACGTTATGAAGGACCATTCCCAATCATCAAGAAAGTAGGGAAGGTCTCCTATAAGTTGGACTTGCCCTCCAAATTCAAGCTTCATCCGGTCTTTCACGTAAGTTGTTAGAAGCCTTATCATTGTGATGAAGAAGAGCCCACAAGAAGAGAGTTTAAATGAGCACCGTTGGGCATAACTACCACTTTTGACAAAGAAATCGAAGAAATTTTGGCAGGTCGTGTGATTAGACAACAGAGTCATAAGCCACGCCAAGAATACTTAATCAAGTGGAAGGGATTGCCCGCAAGCGAGACAACTTGTGAACCAAAGGAGTTGTTGTGGCAATTTGAAGATCAAATCCAAAGGTTCTACAAAGACACCGTGTCGAGGACGTCGCGAAGCTAGGTGGGGGAGAGTGTCACCACCTAGATTTTTCTAGAGGAATCCATAACCATCTAGAGTTTTCTAATCCTTTATAGATTATTCTAGAATTTTGTAGAATGTTGAAGAGTTGTATGGAATACTCTAAAATAGTGTAGAATCCTTGTAAAGAGAGTATAGTTGTATGGAATACTCTAGAATAGTGTAGAATCCTTGTAAAGAGAGTATAGTTGTATGAAATACTCTAGAATAGTGTAGAACCCTTTGTAAGGAAAATCTTGTAGATAATTCTAGAATAGTGATCTAGAATGTTCTTTACCCTTGGATTGGTGACAAGTGTCACAATTCTAGTTATTCTTTGTACCAAGATGTCCCTATAAATAGAGGAGAGTCCTCATTTGTGTAAAGCACCAAGAAATAAGAGTAAACAAAGTTCTCTAGAGCCTATCTCTCTACTTTCTCACTCTAGATTTGTTCTCTTTTGTCTTGAGTCACTTAGAAGGCTTACTTAGGAGCTTTGTGGGGACAAATCCTCCTAAGGCCGCACGGAATGTGTGAAGAAATTCTAAGTCCGTGACACAATGCACCTGTATTGCCAGCAGGATGTGAAGACTTGGAGAATATTTTATTATATTTTATTTATGATTCTATTATTTAACGTGGTATTCAGATATGTTGATAAATTGATGATAAAAAAATGATAAATTAATCTTAAAAAACAATAGCCAAACATATAAATAAATAATTACAAGTTTGAGCTCAGAAACTAATATATATATATGAATATATATGAGTTTAATATAGATCATCTATTATCCGAATAATGCTTCAACTCGTGTTGTTATCTGTAAAATCTAGTAGGAAATATTGAGAATTTTGAAATTTTGGTGAAGATAACCACGAGTAGGTTGTAACATGACTAATATCATTGACACATTTATACCAGTTTGTGATAATTATCTCATGAAAAGTTCGTATGCCCCGGGTCAATCGGAGCACTTCACATTTTTATAACTTAGTCATTTCTTATTAGGAAATCAATTGAGGGTAAAGTGCCAAAATTATGAAGTCGGAATTTTTTGCTTGTGGGCTTCCAATAGTACAACCATGACCGTACGATATGCATGCCCTGTCACGGGCCAATCGGAGTATGTCTTATTTTTACCACTTTGCTTCGCTCAGTAGAAAACCAATTTAGGCAAAGTAACAAAGTTATGAAGTTGGAGTTTTTCAATTATGGACTTTCAATGATACAACCATGACCGTATGATATATATGTCCCATCACCGGGCCAATCGGAGTACGTCTTATTTTTACCACTTTGTTTTACTTAGTAGAAAACCAATTTAGGCAAAGTGACAAAGTTATGAAGTTGGAGTTTTTCACTTATAGACTTTTAATGGTACAACCATCATGATTGTATAATATGTATGTCTCATCATTGGGCCAATCGGAACACCTCACATTTTTATCATGTAACCCTTGCTTATTAGGAAACCAATTGAGGACAGAGTGCCAAAGTTATGAGATTGGAGTTTCATATTACATTCTCATCTTATTTTCATCTCATTATAATAAGGTGACATTACTCATCAATCTTTAAATTTTTCCTTGACAAAAATAAATGTTGATATAATAATGATAAAAAAATACTATATTTTATATAGTAAGATTGAAGTGGATGAAGAGTGTGTCATATAGTATTAAAAAAAACAAGAATTGTCTCATTTCACTTGACATAGAAAGAGATAAATGCAACAGGGCTGGAAGATCCAATTTGCCATCTTTATATACATCTGATGTTCGATTTTCATCCACTACTTGGAGTTATTTTCCAAATAATACAACACTATTGTTTGTGTTTGAAAAATGGATGGCATTCTCGGGTTGCATACTTTTTTTTTTTTTTTTGAAACAGAGAACATATCACTTTGTATTCATTGATAAAGATTGTTTTCAATACATCTCCGGTCCTTTTTGAGGACTTGAATAATACAATTTGGAACTTCTTCTATCCATATCTGCTCAAAATCTAACTTTAAAGCATTTTTTGCTAGTATGTGTGCTACCTCATTTGAACTTCTATGTATAAACTGTACATTCCAATCTGTCCTATTCTTGATCATCTTCTTTGCATCTTCAACCACCATCCCATAATCTGGAAATTCTTCATTTTCTTCATTAATGGCCTTGATAACAATCTGAGCATCACCTTCAAACACAACCCTACAGAAATTAAGTTCAATACAGATCTCCATAGCTCTCCTAAGGGCTAGACTCTCTGCTATTGCCGCTTGTTGCACATGACATCTTTGACCATAAACAGCTGCTAATACTTCCCCATACTCATCCCTTATAACTATTCCAATCCCCATCTTCTTCTCTTCTTGATCCAAAGCTGCATCCCAGTTAGCTTTAACGAAATTTTCTTTTGGTGTCCTCCATCTTACTTGCCTCACATCAACTGCATTTTGTTGTTGTTTCCTGTTTATTAGACTCTGAGCTTTTTTGAACTCTTTTACCTCTTCCCTTGCTATACTTACTACTAACTCAGGTTTTTTGAAAATATCCTCAAAAATAAATTGGTTTCTTCTCGTCCACAGGCCCTCATCACAGTTTCTATTTCTTCTAATTCATCTTTTGACATTTTGAACATCAACTTACCCCAAAGACCCAGAAAATCATCCTCCTCAGTGCACCATTTTTGAACTTTAATATATGACTCCAGCCATACATCATTTGTAGCAATACACTTCCAGAGGACATGCATAACATCTTCATTCACCTGTTTACATATAGGATAGAAAGCACTATCCACCAGCTTCTTCGAGTATAATTTCTTCTTGGTTGGTAGGTAATCATTCCCTGCCTTCCAAAGAAACAGCTTCACCTTTTCTGGTATGTTCAAATCCCATATGCCCTTCCAACTGTAATCATCTTCATTTCTATTTGATGTTTCTCCTTTGGTGACATTCAGTCTCTCTAACTCCAGGTAATAAGCACTCCTCACCGAAAACAAACCTTTCTTTGAGGGCCCCCACACCACTTTGTCTTCTAAGTCCATTTTGCTCAGCGACATGCTTAAGATTTGTTCTGCCTCTTCTATATTAAACAACCTTGTGACAAGTTCTTCATTCCACTCCCCACTAATTTGCTAAATCAACACCTTTACTTTTGCATCCCCATCTCCCAACGCCATTGGTGACTGCACACAATAAGAAACTGGTGAAGACAGCCATTTTTGCCCCCATATATTAATACTCTTACCATTTCCCACCTTCCACCTCAAACCCTCCTTTAACAAACCCAAAGCCATCCACACACTTCTCCAAATTAATGAGGGATTGGAGCCCAACTTTGCCTCCAAAAGAGAGGATTCTTTGAAATATTTCTATTTAAAAATGGTAGCTGCTAAACTAGTATGCTTGTGCAGGAATCTCCATCCTTGTTTAGCCAACAATGCTTTGTTAAAACATTCCACATCTCTAAACCCCAGCCCACCCATTCCTTTTGGCTTTCCCAGGACCTGCCGGCTGCTCTAGTGAATTCCCTTATCCTTTTGCTGATTACACCACCAAAATTTTGCAAACAGAGCATTCAGCTCATTGCACAACCTTTTTGGAAGCTGAAAAACACTCATTGTGTAAGTAGGCACAGCTTGTAAGACTGCTTTAATGAGTATCTCCTTTCCTGCAGCTGACAAGAAGGAATTTTTCCAGTTATTGATCTTCTTCCATACTCTTTCTTTGATGCCTCTGAAAGTTAAATACTTTGACCTACCAACCATTGAGGGCAACCCTAAGTACTTTTCATAGTTACCAACCATCACAGCCCCACATTCTGCTCTTACTGCTTCTTTATCTCTAGAACTAGTGTTTGAACTAAAATAAATGGCTGATTTTTCTTTGTTCAGCACTTGACTCGAGGCTTTCTCATAAATCAGTAACAAGGTTTGCAGCTTCTTCCATTCTTCTACCTTTGCTCTACCAAGAAGCACACAGTCATCAGCAAACAAAAGATGATTTACTCTTATACCTCCCCTAGCCACATTAACTCCTCTTGTCTCTCCTTTCAAATCCGAGGCATTAAGAAGTGTGGATAATCCCTCAGCACAAATTATAAAAAGGTAGGGAGACAAAGGGTCTCCCTGCCTTAAACCTCTCGAGGGATAGAACTTAGGGCCTGGGATGCCATTTATCAATACTGAG
This sequence comes from Pterocarya stenoptera, assembly GCA_003123785.1. Classification (NCBI taxonomy): domain Eukaryota; kingdom Viridiplantae; phylum Streptophyta; class Magnoliopsida; order Fagales; family Juglandaceae; genus Pterocarya; species Pterocarya stenoptera. The sequence goes on from QEOT01123764.1 coordinate 23,979, forward strand.
TATGAAACTGAGGACACACACATCAATAACAAATCAGTCCACCTTTTACAGAAACCCAATTTGTACAAAACAACTTCTAAATAAGACCATTCGATCCTATCATAAGCCTTTGACATGTTTAGTTTTATTGCCATACTCCCTTGTCTACCACTCCTTCTCGCCTTCATTGAATGCAGCAACTCGTATGCCACCATAATGTTGTCAGCAATTAATCTCCCCATGGATGAAAGCACTTTGGTTAGGGGAAATAATAACATCCAGGACTGGTTTTAGTCTATTTGCCAACACTTTTGACATTATTTTATACGCCACATTACAAAGACTAATAGGACGATAATCGCTAACTAAGTTAGGGTCAGATACTTTAAGGATAAGAGCAATATAAGTGAAATTGACATAGGCATCAAAAGAATTACCATTTAACCAAGAGAGGATAGCACTGCTAACTTCTTCACCAATGAAGTGCCAATGGCTTTGGTAGAAGCATGCTCCAAAGCCATCTGGACCAGGTGACTTTAGAGGAGCCATTTGCTTTATAACCTCATCAATCTCCAGCTTTGTGAAGGGCTTTAAAAGCTCTTCATTCATATTTCCTGTCACTCGAGCCTCCAAGTCCTTCAAGCAGTCATCCATCTCCCCTTTACTAGGAGAAGAGGATTTGAATAACCTCCCAAAATAATCATTGAAAGCTCCCTCCACATCTCCTTGCTTTGAGTGGTATCTATGCTGATCATCCCTTACAGCTGTTATTTTGTTCTTTCTTCTCCTTTGGTTGGCACAACTATGAAAATATTTAGTATTTTTGTCACCCAGCTGGTACCAATTCGCTTTCGCTCTTTGCCTCCACTTTAGGTCCTCTTTTTCTAATAACAGCCTTATCTCCTTCTGGATTCTCTTAATAGCACTAGAATTGTGTCTATTCTCATCACTTTGAAGCCTTTTTAGGAGTTGTGTTTTCTGCTTTAGATCTCTCCCCCTATCTTCCCCATTCTTTCTACACCACCTGAGTAGAGTTCTTCTGCTGTTAATCAAACTGTTGTTAAGATTCTCAAAACCTCCACCTTCCACCCTTTTCTCTCCCCATACCTTCTTTAAGGCCTCTACACAATCCTCTTCCAAGGCCCAGCTAGCCTCGTACCTGAAAACCTTCCTATCCCTGCCTTCCCCACCTCCATTCTGATCCATACATAATAAAAGGGGCTTGTGATCAGAACTTCTAGCTACTAACACTTCTACCCAACTCTCTCTGAATAAACCTCTCCATCTCTTATTAAATACTGCTCTGTCAAGTCTCTCTTTGGTAAAAGACTTATCTTCATGTTTGTTGCTCCACGTTTATTTGTCACCTCTCCATCCTAGGTCAAACAAACCACTCCCCTCAAGAGCTTCTCTAAAGCCAGCCATTTGTCTCTCTTGCCTCTGTCTACCACCCCATTTTTCATCATAAGACACAATTTCATTGAAATCACCGATCACACACCAACCAATATTAGCATTAGGCTTTGTTGTGTTAAGTAAGTTCCACGCTTCTACCCTTCTACTAGGTTCTGGATTCCCATAAAATCCAGTTAACAGCCATTTCTCATTCTCCCCTTCATTTGTTACCCACACACTAATATGCCTTTGTGAATAATTGACCAACTCAACTTTAACTTTGTGATCCCAGAACATGATTAATCCTCCATTCCTACCAACCGAATCTACTACTAAAAAACCTTCAAACTTCAGTAACCTCTTAATTCTTTCACACTTTCCTTTCATCATTTTAGTTTCCATCAAGAAAACTATGTTGGGCTTCTTATCCCTCACCAAATGGTAAAGTTCTTGAACTGTCCGAGGGTTCCCAAGCCCTCGGCAGTTCCAACTTAAGGTTTTCATTGAGTTGGGTGGGGATGATTCACAGCCACCACCCCTTCCAATTCATCTCCGCTTGTCCCTACGCATCTTGTTTCTTTTGTTTTTTCCTCCCAAACTCCCCCTTCCCTACACTCACTCCTTTTCTTTTTTCTTTTATATTTGTTTTTATTCCCACCAGGTACTGCCCCGTACCTATTCCCTTTTCCCTAGCCCTTCTCTTCCATGACCCCCTCCTCTTCCCACACACCACCTCTTCAAATGTTGGTTCTTCATTTATGCTATTAAAGCTCCCCTCCCCTTCCACACTCCTAGCATCAATGCTATCTTCCCCTTTACTTATTCCATAGGGCACTCCCTCCACCCAGATTACCCCTTCTTCATTCACTTCAGAACAGACCTTATAATCCTCAATCAACTTTTCTTGATCCTCTCTTATATTGAGAGATGGCCTACTCTGAGCTAGTCCCCCCTGATCCCCTATTACATTAGGATGTTTTTCTTTTATGTTTCCCTCCCCTCCCTTTTCCCTACCCTCTTCCCTAAAACCACTTACACTCTCCTTTTCGTTCACATTAGTTGAGCCCTCCCCTCTCTCGGCATTGCTTTTTCCAGAGACACTCCCCTTAAACCAACTTTCCTCTCCTCCCTCCTCATCATAGTACTTCTTATTCTCCCCATACATCTTTTTTTGACCCTCTCTCATTTTGAATCTTGACTCTGCTCTAAGCCAGACCCCAAATTGATCCTCACCCCCCTCTACTTTGTTTTCACACTGATTCTTCTTATGCACAATACAACCACATTTAAAACAAAAGAGTGGAAGTTTTTCATACCTCAGGGATATCCAATGTTTCCTTCCCCTTACAGAGACGATACGTCCCCTTGCCAAGGGCTTTTACACATCCGTCTGAATCAGGACTCTGAGGAAACTACCCCAACCACTACCATCATCTTGCGTGTCCACTTCAAAGACCTTGCCTAATGTAGCTCCAATTACCTCGCCTCGATCTTTATTCATACAACCTAGAGGTAGGTTGTGCATTTGGACCCAGAATCTCTCATACCCAAAATCTATCTTATGGGGAGGAGTATACCCATCGAACTACATTATAACCATCAGATGGTTGTCAAAGAGCTAGGGTCTACCTTCCATCACCCTCTCCTTATCCGCATGATTTGCAAACAGTATCACAAACATATTTTCTCCTACTCCCTGAAACGTTGCTCGCTGACTAATCCTCCACACTTTGCCCATAGTATTTTCTATCACTGCTGGACTTAGTCTTCTTTCCATCCAGACTTTCCCCACTAAGCTTCTTTCTTCCCGGTACCTCAGTTCTTCCGAAATATCATCCCCCACATCAATATTCAGACCTTCTTCCTCCGTCAACTTCAAACTTCCCCAACTTTCTTCGAGCTCGTGCACCTCCATCCGCCGTAAACCACCCTCTCTGTGACCTTTCCACTCGATTTCAGTAACCGAATTGCCTCCCCCTGCCCTACTGTGTCCTTTTCCTTCACGTACAGTAGCCGTGAGCCTCCCACGACCCACTCAGTCCCTCGTCTCACTCCCTGTCCGTTTCCACTAACCCACTCAAATCTGTTAGAATCTGAATGGACCCCTTTCTCCTCACTTTTTCCCAAGAGAGAAAAAACGAGAGAAGGCTAACTTATCTGCTTAACCAAGATAGATCTAAGTGATAGTATTGCACTATTGATCAATTGCAACTTGTATCACCTTCTCTTTCTGTTTTTTATTTTATTTTATTTTTAATGGGGAGGTCAATAATTTAACCCACTATGGGTGCAAGAATTGTTGGGAACGTGGACAAAGGACAATTGTCGGATTTTGTTATGTACTGGCAAAAAGAAGTACAATAATTACAATTTTTTTTTTTATAAAAATAAAATCATAAATTTACAGTAAAGAGATTTTCAAATATTCATAAGATAAGTTAAGTATTTATTTATTTTTATTTATTTATTATTATTTTTTAAAGATGGAGGTCAGGCCTTATTATTCATCCTCAGGCTGAGGAGAAACCTTGTTAACAAATAAAGAACAAGAAACCCTCCAACCAATACCAAAAGGACATAAACCAAGTAAAATAAGAGAAACCGCTATACAAAGTCCTTAGGACCGGATGCAGAAGCATCCCCCCTATCTAAGATTTGAAGGGAATTCAGAGCTTTGATGCCAAACCTTGCAGAACCCTGATGGATCGAGTCGTGCCCAATTATCTGTCAATCTAACCTATCCTAACGTAACATATCAAACTATATCAATTTGTGAATTTACTTTTATAAAATTTTGTTATAACTAAAGTATTTTTTTTTATATTAACAAAAGGGTTTTGCTAGACATAAGTTAATGTACTAACGCACCCTTATAGTGAGTCTCATTATAACTTTAAAAAAATAAAAAATACAAACACCAACTATTTTTTAATAAATAATTATAGACTTACTACATTCCTACCACTCTTTTACTATTATATAATGTATTTGAAGTTTTTATTTTTTTATTATTTTCTTTTTAAGTATTTTTTTAACATCCTTAATTATTAAGAAAAAATAAAAAATAAATAAAAAACTTCACTAATAGTCACTTTCTTAATTATTAACTAAAAAAATTAAAAATTTAAAAAATTTAAAACAAATAAAATGAGTAGTAAATGGATTGTAGGAAGTAATAAACCTATCATTATCCCTTTTTAACATTGTTGATGTGGAAAACTTGTACATCTACAGTGAGTTGGGTATGTAAAAAAATAAGGCTTATAAACATATTTTCTCATAGCAAAATTGAGAGTTTATGATTCAGATCCCTGCAAGATGCATATCACGAAGCCTTTAACTCCTAATTTCATCTAATAAATCATGAGCTGTTGAGAGTAACAGCTTCCCCCACCAAACTGTAATTGCACAACCAGAATACAAGCAACTTGCTTATAACTCTGACATTTTTGGATTTTTACAGTTTTATTTTATTAAAATTTCTTACATTTAAAATATAATTATAAAACAATAGTTTTTTTTTTTTTTTTTTGATAAGTAGAATTATAAAACAATTCTAATTCTGTCATTTTTCAAGAGAAATGGTATGTATACAACCACCACACAATATTTATACAACTCACTCTTAAAATATTATTACTTTTTAAATTCAAACTCATCAAAATGAAATGAAATTCAAATAACTTCACTTCAAAATATATCAATATTTTTATAAGATAATTGTGTACAGGATTTTCATTTTCTGTTCCATGAAATGGACATGTAAATGTGTATCTTGGCTCCAGAAACTACAATAGTGAACATCTATCCCGAATGTGAAAATTGATAAAAAGAATTCACTCTAACCTGAACGATAAATCATGATGGGTGCTATTATTGTAATTAACAAGTACGACTTAAAAACCAGAACTTTCACAAAAAACAAGTCATTTTCACATCAGATGAATGGGGCTCTAACAGAGTGGTAAGATTTAGGACATTGTTTTGGCATGTTAGAATCTGATTATAGAGTGCCAGCAGGAAGAAGTTTTACAATGTAATGAGTAGCAAATCAAATAAAATGGTATAATTGTGGACAGAAGCACATTATTGGAAAGAAGTCACAGGCTAACAGCATCAGTTTTAAAGAATTATCTGAGAAAAAATCTGCAATTTCTCAAACTTTACAATTACTGCACAAAAAAACTGACAACAATGCTCCAGTATCCTGCCAACTGAACGTGAAAACGGTTAATCATATATGCAGTAACTCCAAGTACCAGTTAATTGTTATGTATTAGTTTAATTAGTTATGATGTATTATTATTTATTTTTTTCTTTGTAAATTTATGTTTTGCATTGTGATGTAACAACAATATCATATATTTTGCATTTTTATTTATTTTGTTATTTTATTTATTTTTTTATAAATTAATTTTAGAAAGTGTTTAAATTATTATTTTTTTTAAATCTGGGCAATTTAAGCATGAAATCAGAATTTTTTTAATAAAAAACCTGCTATAAATTTGTTTTAAAAGTTTTAGTCTTTAAAAAAAAAATAAAAACCGGATTAAATCTGGTTATAACCAGTTATCCACCTGGATTAAATCCGGATTAATCTGGGCAAATAACCACCTGGTTTTTAAATCCGGATCCGGATGTACACCCCTAAATTGAAGGCTATCAATTAACCAAATTCAAATTATTGTCAAAGTGTGTGAGAGAATGAACCACATACATGGGAGCATACATGGAGCTAATAAGTTTACCTGAGACAAGATACTTTTTCCAGTCTGACCTTCAATTACCAAACCTGCTGTAAGACCAATCATTGCCCAAGCTCCGTTAATTGCTTCAATTTGACATCTCCTCTGTAAACAAAACCAGCCAGACTGATAAGTAACTTGATGTATGAGGACTTCTTCTGCATCGTTGACTGATGCAGTCCATCTTGCATTTGGGAGCAAAAAGAAAAACTTGCTCCTCTTTTTTTTCTTATAATGAAAATTTAATCTTCTTTCAAGAATAAAACATCTAATATAGAATATAACCATGAATGCAAAAATCATGCTCTGAAAATAACTTCCAGAGTTGGCTAGACAAGTCAATTCATAGTCATTATCTGCACCAAACATGGAGTTTCCTTCACCTTGAATTTCTGTTTTGCTTTAATTTCTTGCATTTGTTTGGCAGCCAACCGCTTGGCTTCCAAAGGATCAACCATGATCACTTCATTAACCGAGCCTCGTTTCCTTGAAGACACCTGTACACTTATTTATTTTGGTTAGGTACAGCCCATAATGGACAAGAAGCAGAAGTTAATCTTATTGGTACGGCTGCCAGTTTATTAATTTGCACGAATGGAAATTCAATAAAGGAAAAAAAAAAGTTTTCTTCATGTACTGTACAATTCACTCAAGCAACATAGAAGATAAAGGAAAATAAAGAATAAAAAAGAATAGTAAATCTGCAAATTGCAACTTCATTGAATCTTAGTGGCTAAGAATGTAACAAAATTCCTTTCAAAAGATCAAGTGTAGGCAAGTTTGAACAAAAATATGCTGATCTGGTTCTTGTATGGAACCATGATCAGGAAACAATAAAGTTGTCAATTTATTGACAGCTATGTTTGCCTCTAATGGAAATTTGAACCAATTTCAGACGGGAGAAAGAACTGGAATGTATTGAAGTGGGGAAAAAGGAAGAAAAACAAATATGCTACCACCACTGCAAAAGGTAGATTACATAAACTTACATACTATACAAATCAACAGTTAAACTGAACCATATAACACACAAGCAGAGTCAAAACATTTTGCTCCCACAAGGCACTAATTATACCATCAATGACATACCTAAAAAACCTTCGATAATATTTAAACCAAATATATCTGCATTAGACAGGTGGGAGCCTTGGATTAAAGCGTACATTGGGATTAGCCAAGATTTGAAATGCTTGTCCTCTGGTTCTGTTAATGACCATGCTTGTGTCTTGGTCTCTTCTCAATCCCCGCCTAAGAAGAATAGAAACTTAAGAATATTAGGAAATCAATAAATAAAAAAGGTGAGGAAATTCCAGGCTCTATCTCACTAAGTTGAGATGCTACAATATGAACTTATAAAGCTCATTGGAGTTTTAGGGCCAGATTCCTTTCCAAAGTTGGGATGCATACCATTTGACCAAATGGAAGATGAATGGCTCAACCATTTTGTGAATTCCCCCGCCCTAAGCTCATTTATACTTTTTTTTTTTTTATAAAGATTTAAGTGATTTATAAGTAAAGGTCAGTACAAGAGTATATGTTGGAAAACAGTCGAAATCAAAGCAACGCACATGGCAAAAATAAAAAGTATTCATTTTTGTTTTATTTCCATTATTTTTCTCCGCGAACAAACGAAGGCTAAAAAAAAAAATTGAAAATTGGAACAATGTAAACCATCCACGTATTAGAGAAAATGGAGAAGTGGATACGAGAGAATCAGAGATTAAGGATAGATATCTCTTCAAGATTACAATTATTTCAATAGTTTCCCTAGAAACCAAAAGATAAAATCCAAGAAATAAGCAGAGCAATCCATTCATTAGTGTATGTTACTGATAAAAAAAAAGTCCATTCATTAGTGTATGTAAGAAGAGGGGAAGATGAAATTCAGGGACAAATATTTTTAAGAACAAGTACATATTCATATCAGCAATTTGCTCAGCGACTACACATCTGGTGTAGAGAAAATGTCAATAAATCAATTAATAAAGTAACTGAAGAGGTGGGTATCCGAGATTGAGGATTTAAGCTGCGAAATATATATTTTAAAAACTCAAATTATTTTCTATCTCCAACTCAGTCTCAGGAATCAAACGAGTAAAGAAAATCTTAAAAGAAATAAAGAAATACAGGTACGAGAGCAAGGTTGAGGATTGGGTGCGTGAGGATTGGACTTACTTGAGGGGAGTTGCGGAGCTGTAGTGTTTGGAAAGGGATGAGTATTGAGAGGAGAAAATGATGCCTCCATTGATGAGTGGCAGAGATTTGGAAGCCATCTACAGTCCAGACTCTAGAGGACTTCTTGCTTGTTCCTTGTTTTCTATCCGTAGCTTTTAATATTTTTGGTCCATGTTTTTTTGCACATTTGCAAGTCTTTTTAGTTCATATGTAAAAACAAACAAACAAAAGGGTTTTTTTTTTCGGGGGCAAATAAAGAAAAAAGGGTTTTTTTTAAAAAAAAAAAAAAAAAAAACTCTAAATAGAGAAGTTTCCTTGTAAAAAAAGTAAACTTCCCTTTATAAAAATATAAAATAAAATATTTTTTATTAGTGAGACTTATTATTTTACAAAACTTATATGTAGATTATCTATTTAGGTTAGGTTTAGATGTTGAAATAAAATGAGAATTTTTAAAAATTTTGTGAATAATATTAAAATGAAAGTTTAAAATATTATTTTTTAATATTATTATTGTTTTGAGATTTGAAAAAGTTGAATTAGAATTTGAAAAAGTTGAATTGTTTATTATATTTTATATGTAGATTTAAAAAAAAATGTAATGATGAAATGAGATGAGATAGAGATGAGTCATCTTTATCCCAAACATAACCTTAGAGATTATATCTAACATTATTTGGAAAAATACTTTTCTTTGGACTGGTCCATCAATCAAAAATCTCTTTTAAATGGGTAAAATTATAAAAATATTTTTTTTTTAGGAGGAAGCAAAGATGAATTTTTGTAGAATTTATTTTATGAAAATACCCTTTGGACATGTCGGATTAATAGTGATTCGTATTTCGGACTTTTCCAACAATTATCGATATTTCACACTCCTGTTTTTTCTTTTCCATGAGCTTTAAGATATGAATAAACAACAGTGGAGATAGTTAGCTATCTCAAATAAAATATCATCATAATGATTACCGTGTTAAAAAATATATCGATAAAAATTAGATGATGTACTAAGATCCAAACTTATGTTTTTGGACATAGCTTTGGCAGCATCCAATAGGGTTGAACAAAAATCGACAGGATTGGCCGTCATCGACGGGAACCAACCGACCGCGTTAGGAATCGGCTAGAACTGGTGGAGAATCGGCAGGCATGCAATGGCAAATTGAAGGAATCGACGTTCAGCGATTCGATCTTGATTTGAAGCTGGACTGAACCGTTGAACTGATCGAAAGGGTAAAACTATTTTTTTTTTTAATATACCATAATCAAAACGACACCGTTCCACTTAAGTTTAAGTAGAACAGTATCGTTTTGCACCTTAAGTATACAACACATAATGAAAACAATGCACCAAACGTCATCGTTTTATTAAAAATGTATGGAAAGAAAAAATATGTATCAAACGATGCCGTTCCATTTAAACTTAAGTGGAATGACGTCGTTTCGAGATGGGTATTCTTCTTCCCCAACCTTCTTCTCGATTCAAATTTTAGCCTCAACTCTCTCTCTCTCTCTCTGAAGCAGCTCGTCGCCAGGGGAATCGAACATCGATCGGGAACTGCCAGAGTCGATACGGCAGGTTTTCCTCCTTTCTATCGATCGGTTACGGTTAGTTGTTCGCCCTACTTTTCAGTCGTCGGTTGGCGTCAGTTTTGTCCAAAAATCGTGTCGAAAGGGTTGGTTTTCAACCCTAGCATCCAAGGAATGCGCACACAAGTGTTAGTGTGTGGCTCCATGCGCCGATGAGATGAAGATGGAGTGGAATTGGTTCGGATTGAAAAAATCGATTGGATCGAATGATTCGGCCTGAATTGGACCGAAAGTCTTATCAGTTGGAGTTGAGGTGTAGTTTTTTTTTACCAGATCAAGACCGACCAACCGAATGTCTATATATTCTAAAATATATTTTTTTTATATAGTAGTTGTATAAATTAATTATATAATTTTAATCTAATGGATCGCCAATGACCATATATACAATAAAATTATTTCATATTCATTAATCATATATAAAATATTAAAGAGATCACTTAATTTTAATTTTATGAATTTAATTAATTTTTTTGTTCAAAAAAGAGAGAAAAAATGTTCATGGACCGAATGGACCAACTAGACCTATAGCTAACGGTTTAGTCTGACAAAAATGATAAACCAAAACTTTTGATCTGTGACCTCCCCTAGGACCGAATCGATTACACCTCTAAACAACATCTACGAAGGGAAATTAGGAGGTAGTACAAGAACCTCACATGCTAATCCGATGGCAACGATTTTAGTGTCTTCTTTTAGATCTATAGTTGTAGAGTTTAGTGAAGTGGGGCGTATAGATTTTGGATGAACAAAAGTTAGTAGATCATAACATTTCCAACATAGAAGAAAAGGAATTTAAAAAACAAAAAACCCCATGAATTTACATGCACTAATGGGATATTAGAGGAAAATGGGGAAGGCTGTTACTCCATATATGGGGGATGAGAAAACCTAAGGCCGATCTTCTTCAATAAATAGCCCTCCCAATAGCAAGGCTCCATGTAAGCATTTTATTTTACATGTTGTGCATTTGGCAACACCCAATCACAATGTCTCATTCAACCCTCCTGTGCCACTTTCTTCGTCTTCCACTCCATCTTAGCCGACACTCATTTCATAGCACAGACGGAGCTCAGAAATTTCAGTCTGATATTCAGAATAAAGATTCTGAGGTTCTTCAGTTGTAACAACAGATTGATGAGGCAAACCAACTGCAAGCGAAACTGGAGAATAATCTTAAGATGAGGGGCTTGTCAACAAAAGAATCAGAAGGTTCCTCAAATAAAAATAGATTTTTGCTTGCAGATTTATCCCCTGATTTGTTTACATATGTAGTAGAAGCTACTTTCAAAGCCATTCATGATTTTTCTAAGCCGTTGATCAACATGATGAAAGCAATTGGGTGAGATCTTGACGCTGCTGCAAACTCAATTGAACCTAATGTCATTTATGCAAAAAGAGCTCACAAAAATATGGCATTTGAATCCCATATATGCCAAAGAATGTTCAGTGGGTTTTACCAAGCAAGCTTCTCTGTCAAATTGGACGATCTCACGGTCACAGAAGACAACTTCTTCCACCAATTTCTTTCTCTAAGGGAGATGGATCCATTGGACATGCTAGGCTAAAATCCAAATTCCATTTTTAGAAAATTTTGTAGGAGCAAGTACCTAATAGTAGTTCATCCAAAGAAGAAGAAACGAGAAATCCTTTTTTTTTGTTGAAAAATTTGAATTGACAAAGACTACATTTTTCAATCGAGCCTAACGAGAATTTTCTATGCAAAAATACTCGATTTTTAGATAATTTCTACTGGAAACTAGACAGATATTTGAAGTTAATATTTTACCTAGTCGAATATCTCACCAAAGTAAGACAACAGTAGAGCTGTAGGGGTGAAACCTCCTTCAATGTTTAACCTTTCGGTTTTAATCACTTGTATCCTTGTGTATTGTGCTAATTCATCACTTTCTTACATGCATGATGCTTATTGGAAGGCTGTTTTACTCCTATAAACAGCAGGGCTGTCTAAAAGCATTTCTCAAGGGGGATTCTCTTTCGTTTTAGAGAGAGAATATTTTAGGACATGAGTCGGAGCAACTTTACAGATTAGCTTTTTTACATTACAAATTAAAAAACATAAAGCATGCTCAATTTTCCTTTGGTCGAAAATGGTTTTGATGCAACATGTTAAGAAAATAATAACCCCTCCAGATTCATTTTCTTTCGTTATACAGCCGGTGGCATTTCCACTCATTACCACTTAATTCCACTCATTACGTCAATTTTGGCATTGTTCACACACTAATCATATCATTTATCACTGTTTTATACTGTTTATTTAAGTGGATGCTTTCAAAAGTTAAGAGATAAAATATTGTATTTGAATAGCCAAAACTACTGTACGGTACAACTCCATATGAGATTTTTTCATCTATATTGGCTAACCAAAACAGGCCTTAGACAAAACATTTTTCAACTTCAAATTTCCACTTAATCATTATCACAAATATCAATGCAATTTTTACGAATTTCAAAATAAAAATTATATTCAAATAATTTTTTAATTTTATAATATTTTTATTCAGTTTTTTATCTCATTTCTCAAAACCTAATAAAAAGTCTTTCACTCAAACCATTTTATTGCTATTCACAAAATTCTAAAATTCTCAAGTATCCATACATGCCCTAAACTATCTAGGATCACAACATTCTCTCGACCATTCTCCAAAAAGTCAATAAAATATGCAGACAAACGATTACGGATTACCCATGCAATTAGAAGAAATCCGTAAAGAAAGTCTCAACTACCCATCAACTTTTGGCAGACTAGACTACTTTCAGTGCATAAGCAATGCACAATGACAATGCTCCCAAGCCTCCCATAGAAAAATGCTTTGCAAAGTTTCTTTTAGAGGATTAACTCATCAAGCACAAAGCTCATTAAAGCAGGATCCATGTAATAGGCTTAATAGCACAGCCTAGTCTCACGAAGGGTGGATTATGTTGACTGCCCTTCAATTACTCTTATGCCAAAAGGAATTATAAATACAGAGTAAAGTCAAACATTTTAATATGCAGTAGAAAAGAAGCGAGTACGAAATAATCCAAACAGCAAACTTCTCCAGTTATCAAGTTATATTTCCTACTTTCTAGCAAATTATCCACACCAAAAACCATCACCTCGAGTTTCTATGCAAGGGAGAATTGTAGTAGCAACTAGATATTTTAATCATACGTAATTAATTGAACCTGATACACGTAAAGAAGACTCAAAACAATCCCTTTCTCATAAACCCTCAAGAAACTTGCACCAGGTCCCTACGAAAGACATATATTAACTTTGTCGAGGCCAGTATTCTTTCATAATGTTTGCTTGGGGCTTTTAGGTAGAGTGTTAAAAGGTCCCCACGAGATAATAAAGGAAATATGTACAGTGAACTATACAAAGCTTGAAGTGCAGCAATATAAAATAAAAATACTTGAACAGAGATCATAAAAAGATTGAAACAACAGGGCGCAACGCAGTCAAACACAAGCAAAAAGATTGAACCATTCGCACTCCGGGCCCTCCCTATGAATCTTGGAATGAACGAGGGCATAGAAAGAAAAGGTGTAACTTGCTGAAGAAAGGAACTCGATTTGCTAACCAATACAGCACTTTGCTTTCACCTATTTCTTTCCTCGTGCTTCCCTTACATCTCGATAGAGTTTTACACAGGCTCCAGTGTAGACAACCCAATATTTTTTCCAACTTCCATAAGAGCAATGACTTCAGGAATATATGGCCTGAAGAAGTGCGATTCACCAGTATTAGCCCCCTACTTTTCCCCCCATTCATCCTTTTAAATTATATCCAGCAAGCCAATTAGCTGGGACAAACGGATTTGGACATAGTTTTACATCTGAACTGATAAATTGCAACAAGAATGTAACTTTATAATCTCAATTTACGTTGCTCGGCAACCAAACAAAACCCATCATAGGAAAAACAAGAGAGCAGAAGCAAATATAAGTCAGGATAGAAATACCGAAGAAATTCATAGGTCTAATTCATCTTATAAAACCGATTCTACAAGAGAAGAGAGAAATGTTCATTCTTTATATACATATTCAAGACTTTATCCACAGGTAATGTGTAATTATTCTTCAATACCATTCCTCCCATGCGGACCAAAATTTTTTTCTTGTTCTCGTCGGGATAAGTAGTATGAGTTCCATTCGTTATGTGGCAGATTTTGATACTGTAAAGAAATTGGACCTAACTTATCTCACAGTACTACAAAATATAATTGTTCTTTCCTTATAACGATGCCCAATTCCTTATCGCAACGTGGAATTATTCTTTTAACACATGCGAGCAAATTATCTGACGCTATACATTAACAGAAAACAGAAAGAGGGAACAAAAATTAATGCAGTACAAAATTTCGGAGTTACAAGAACTTACAATAATTAGAAGCCTACCAAATCCCCCCAAAGCTTCCTATCCTCATCCTCCTCCAAACCCACCATGGAACCCTTCGTTCCCGCATTTGATTGAACACGTGCCCGGCACATCGGACAGGCGGCGACCTTGATGAGCCACGAGTCCACACACCGCTTGTGGAACAGGTGACCGCAAGCCGCGAGCTTCCTGCAGCACTGGCCGTCCCTGAAGGAGTCGAGGCAGACCACGCATTCTTCATCTTCAGCGGCGCCGTTCTTCCTGGCGTGCCGCTTTAATGTGAAGTGGGGGAGGGTTTTGAGGTCTCTGGGGGGTAGCCCAGAAGAAGAGGTGGAGGGGAGAGAAGAACGGCGGTGGCGTTGGGAAGAGAGGGAGATATGGAGGAGAAGCAAGGCGGCGGAGGCAAGGCCGAGGAAGAGGAAGAAGAGAGAGGTGAGGAGGGTCATGATGATGGCCTTAAGGAGGAGGGATAGGAGCTTTGGATTCGGTTTTGACGGTGTTGGTGGGGGTGGTTGGTCATGGGCAGGCATTGTGAATCCTCGGATTGTTTTGTTTAGAGACCGGAATGATCCGCGAGAAGCGAAGAAAGGTGCAAATTTCGGATATGAAAGAGCGACACCGACGTTAAATAGGAATCGACAATCATAGGGATGCGTACCCATGAGCCTAAATGGCAAATCTGTGGGCTTCTTTTTTCCGGGGTCGTAGACTTTTTTTTCCGTCTTTCTTTTATCTTTTCAAATTATAAATAAAATAATATTTGTTAAAATATGAATAAATATAAAATTTATATAAAAAATTAATTTATTAAAATGAAAAAAAATATACGACGCTTACGTTTACCCAGTTCATAATTATATAACGTTACCCAAATAAAATGTGACAAGACTAAAAGTAGGAAGATGATAAAAGTCGGCATAAATGAATAGCACTTGGCTACAAGTGGTTATCATGTTTGTTACACGAAACTTCTTCTTTGTCGCGCATGCGTAACATTATTAGCCGGTTTTTTTTTTTTATGACAGGTTTGGTACACACTTGATGTAGGAGAGGATTACGATGATGTCTATATTTGTTAGTATTCAGTGGCGGACCCAAGTTAGTGACTGGGGGGCTTTAGATCCTGGTTACGCCCCCGGTATGAGCTCAATGGTATAAAATTATATTATTATTATGAAAAATTTTATACACTATACTATTATTTTGTTTTCATCCAATTAAGTATGATATAGTATATTTATTATATGCTTCTTTATATCTAATGATAAAAGAATGAACTCAAAAAGTAATAATCATTTCTTTAAAAAAAAAAAAAAAAGAGAGCTCAAAAAGATGTTTTTGTGGCTGGATGCTCTGTTTCAGGAGAAACGTGATTTATCCATACTTTTTTTTTTTACATCTGTTTTAATATTTTTTTTTCCTCAACCAAGCCACATTCTCGCATTTTATTCCTGAAATGAATTTTATCTCCTCTTCCAGGTTCTATAAGATTGCATGCGTAACCAACTACTCATAATGATCGATTCTAAAGAACTAAGGCCTCTCTTTATTGCAGCACTGAACATATATCGCTTGCATATACAGTGATTTCTACATCATGTTGGCATGCATTGAGCAGATACAAGTTTCATCCATGAGCTAGCTGCTTATTTCACTATTTTCAAAAACCCCTTGTTAGGAGGCCATGTTCTAGGCCAGGGAACTTCAAGCCCTGCAAATGGCAAAATGCAGAACCCACCATGAATTACATTATACATACATTCTTTAGGCATATATAGATATATATAATATTTGAGAGGGAGAGAGAGAGAGAGATCTTACGGAAAATACTCAATTTTGACTTTTCCAGCATTAAGATCAGCTATTTTGGAGAAAGCATCTCTAGAGAGATTTATGGTTCCATTGCATCCCGGTGACGAACAGTAATCCACGACTTTAACCACAACGTTGCCAGGCTTGCAAGGATGTGGCGCCAGGTTTGCGCCTCCGATGCATCTGACTCTGTAATTTTTCCCACAGGCTGCTCGATTCCTCCATATCTCATCACTTACTCCAGCTACCATCACACCAAGGTTTTGTCTTCCATAGCATGCAGAGGCTGTCAAATGGATTTTAATTGTTAAAACTCCTACGTTAATTAATAAAATGTTACACTTATATATATAGAGCATTAATTTTACTATTCATTATATATACTTATTCAAACTCATTAGTCCTACATATATGGATTCAAATCAGCTTAGCTATGGTTTGCTGATCTAGAAGATCTCGTGCCTTGACCAAACTGTCAATTTTCAGGTCAATTTATATATATATATATAGCTAAAACGATGCATATAAGTAAGCATACTCAGGAAAAAAAAAAAAAAAAAAACAAGCATACTCACGAATATAAGGGGGATCGTAGAAAATAGCAGTGCCCTGTGCGGCATTTGCTGCCTCTGACATGAGACATATGGCTATGATCACCATGATGAAACCGTGAATAACCACTCCCAATGCTCCCATTTTTTTCCCTTTTCTTTTCCTTTCTTCTCTCTAGGAAAAACTATCTGATGGGGTTATTCCGCTTACTACTTTGTGATGCAAACAGGTAGATTTGCCTCTAATTTATAGAGGAGCTCTAGCGAAGTGTATGATCTTCAGTTCTTCATGTGTTTTTTTAATAGACTATCAACAGGCCCCAAAGACTGAAGTCCACCCCGTTTCAGACTTCCTTCATGCTCAGTCATAGCCATCGAAATAATTGAGCCGCCTAGTTTGAGGTTTCATTTTCCTTGGAGAGTAACTTTAATTCTAGACTCACATAAAAAAAATATTATTGTTTTTAATATTTGTCCTCACTTTTGTTCAAAATGAATATAGGAGCCTTGCAGACTTTAAAACTGTATATATCATTACTCGTAATAAAAAACGTGCATTTACATATATAAATATATATATATATATATAAAGCCAGTTTAAAATAAGAGAAATGAAATTCACAATATTAAAATGCGTAAGTCGTGCACACCTATTTTGAAAAGTCTGGATAAATTTGAGACTCATATAATAAAATCATTTTTTTAAAGATAGACAATTTTTTTAAAATAAAATACATGAGACTTACAGAGTCTGTAACTATATAAGCATTACTCTCCAAATAAATAAAATCTTTGACTTGAATAGGAACAAATTCTCATATTCCTGGGAGGACTGTTTGCCGGTCTCAATTTACAACTAGCCCATGGAATAATATTGCGAATACTCTTTTCGTAAACAAAGTAAAAGTTTCGACCATAAACATTGTTGACTGACTTGGCTTCTTTTTCTGCAAAAAGAAAAAGTTGAAAAGAAGACATCAAATGCAGGCTTTGTTTTTCAACCAAGAGGCAACAATGATGCCTTACCTTCCAACCTTTTACTACTCTCCATAGTATATTTAATTTAAATTTAAATTTTTTATTATTTTCTTTTTAATATTTTTAAACATTCTTAAGTATTAAGAAAAAAGTTAAAAAAAATATACAACTTCACTAATAGTCACTTATTTAACAATTAACTAATTTTTTTTAAAAAAATTAAACATAAATAAAAAGAGTAGTAAATAATCAGTGGCAAGAAATAGTAAACCTATCATTTAGGCGTGAAATGAGTTTCTTGCCTTGCATTTCACACTTAAAAACATAATAAAAGTTATTAAATCCACATCTTCTTATCAATTTAAATTTTTAGAACAATTGATAATTACACATGATATGAGAGCAAAAATTTTGATACCTATACTCTGATAATATTGCTAGTATTCTTTCCGTAAATAAAGCAAAAGTTTGGACCATAAACATTAATGTTGAGTACTCATGAGTTGGCTTCTTTTTTCTTCTTCTTCTTATTATTTTTTTTCCTAAGCAAGTTAATTTCATTAAATTAAAAAAGTAATACATAAGAAGGGGATGAGGCTCCCCAACAATCATCCCAGAAAACAATAGAAAACAGTGCAAAGTGATGAACGAGTTTATTTGAAGCTAATTTCTTGATCTCTACCCATGTCTTACGAGAGGACGCCGTCTTATAGAAAAACGGAAATATGTTTGCAAAAAAGCGAACGATGAAATCACCGTTGGAGAAGATGGAACCTTCGCTAGAAGCAGTAAAGGTAGGGGGTGTACTGTCACATATTGTTTGGAGATGATTTTTGGAGAGATTCACACTCTCTTTTACAAGATCACTGGTTAGAGAAAGCAGTAACATAGGGTAGCAGCCGGAATCTAAGCCGAGTCGCTGCCGACGGGTCAACACAAACAGTGGCGGCGCATGCAGGACATGCGCCACTTGAGGAGGTGGACGGACGAGCAAATCTGAAGGATCTGAGGCCTTTGAAGCCGGTGGCGCTGCGCGTGGCCGCCAATGCCGCTCTAGGACGTGGCTGCGGCTGAAAAACTCGCACAACAAGGGTCGCGCGTGCACCAAACGTGCCGAGCAGAAACACGTTTTACTTCCTCGAACATGAAGATCGGCGACCAGAGAGGTTGAATCAGCATCGTGTGTTTGTTGGAGGTTGCCGGAAAGTAGTAAATTGACGAGGATCGACACTAAGGAGGGAAAACCAAGGAAAAACCTAGGGAAAAAAAGCAAACAGAAAAACATAAGAATAAAAAAGCCTCTGGGGCTGGCTAAGGGAGGACTCCGCCCAGTGAAAACGAGGGAAAGCTCGGTTTGGAAATTTTACAGAGAAAGAGGAGAAGGAGAGAGATGGAGCTCCGACCACCTCCTCCCAATAAAAACGAGGGAAAGCTCGATCCGGAAATTTCAGAGAGAAAGGGAAGAAGGAGAGAGACAGGGCTCTTAATAACAAAGAGACACTTGGCTTCTTGTTCTACGAAAAGAAGAAAGTTTCTTAGAAGACGTCAAATGCTGGCTTTGTTTTTCAACCAACAGGCAAGAATGATTCCTTAGGCGTGGAATTAGTTTATTGCCTTGCATTTCATAGTTAAAAATATATAAAAATTATTAAATTTACATTTCTTATTAACTGAAACTTGAAAGTTTAAATTTTTAGGATAAGTAATAATTACACATAGTATTAGAATAAAAGTTCTGAATTCAAATCTTGACTAATCTACGCTCTATCTGATTAAATTAAATATTTCACGTGTTGGACCCATTCATTGAGGGAAGTCGAACCCACATGTGAAGGAAGTGTTAAGAATATAATATAAATAATTAAATATATCTTTTCTTATCCGCTTAAGTTTTTAAAACTATAATTAAATGAATTCTTAAAACCATTCGGCTGATTATCCGTCCAGCCACTACTTCTTGCACAATGACTCTGATATAATTAGATCGCAACTAAAGGTCAAGTACCACGCATGCATGTAATCATGTTAGTGTACAGTTCCATATATGTCCTTATTCAAACGTTAGTGGAAGACTTGGACAAAGTGATATTTATAAGTCAAGAAAAGCCAATTGTCCAGTAGTACGTACTACCTCAAATGTTATAAAATATCAACTATGCGACAAATTTTAAGTAATTTTATATATCAATTATTAAAAGAATTAAAATGTGATAGATTAATTGGTATGAATGCAGATGGCAAATTAAATCTAGCATAAGAAATCACACAGCTTCTATATAAGATATTTGTTACAATATGAGAATTATACGTGTTACATTAAAGATGTTACGAATAAGATCACGACTTTTATTTGACTATATTTTTAAAAATAATGTGAAACATGAAGATATTAGTTTAGGTAGACATAGATGACACATACGTGTATATATATTACAGTTTATAGAGTTGTCCTTGTATAGCATGCTCTCATAAATTCATACTACTTGTTTCCCTGGACGCGCGCGCGCGCACATGTATATATATTCTACTTGAAGATTTTTATATTACACACACTTTTAAAAACAAGAAGAAAAATTTTAAAATTTGAATCTTACAAGTTAAATTATATCATGTGCAGAGCCATTTCAATAGATTTTGAGGCTTAACGCGATAGATTAAAATGAGGCCTTTTTCTTGTATCAAATTAACTAAGTTATATCTAAATATATTTTTATTGAAAAATTATTTTTCTTGTTTTTTGAAATGCAAAATTGTTAATTAAATTTTATATTCAAGTTCTTCTAATATCTCGTTCTTTATTGATAATATGGCTAGTTCATTTAATGATCTAGTCATGTCTTTTGAATACACTAGCCATTTCTATCATGTTTCTTCCCGTTTGATAAGTGTCATATATAATATGTAGTGAAAAATTGTCTAGAGTTCTCATCCTTAGGAAAATATATATTGCTATATTTAGTTGGACCATTTTCTACTAATAAATCTCTTAGCTTTGAATCAACATATTTCCATTGAGCATGATCATAAATATTTGAAGGATTAATAGATATATGTCCTTGGCATTTTTATTTTCTTCTATGCTTTTCCTAAATTCTCTAGCAAGAACTCTAGCAGTACATGTTTGAGCACTATCCTCATATTTCTATTGTTAGGTTTGTTGTGTTGTTTCATTATCCCCATATCCATTTTTTTTGTATTTCTTGATTTATTTTGTTATCTTTTGGTCCTATTTAGTGTATTTCTTGATTATCTACAAGTGTTTTACCTAAATTTCCTGCTATATTTTGTTTATTGCTAGTAACAAATTTATTTAAATATCTTTTTTGGGATTCCATCAATTTTTCTATTATTCTCTTTTTATTTTTTAATATTCTTATATCCAGATGCATATTTTCTATTAGACATATTTTCTAGTAGAAATTAAATAACAATATCTATTATATAAAATCTTACTACACTTATGAATATTCTAGAATAAAATAAATATTAACATAAAACAATAGAATCTAATTTAGCAAATGAGTTTCACTTTTATATAACAAATGACCTTTACTTTTATTTAAAATTGTTAAGCTACACAATAAAATAAAATATCTTAATATTAATATCCAAATCAATAAATAAATTATACATTAGAGGAATTGAAAGAGGAAGAAATAAAGTTCCAAAAAGAAGTCCAAGCATAGGTGGCCCATGAGCCATGTGAATTATGAAAGCTATATATGGTTGGTGTTGAAGTCTTGAAGAAGAAGACAAAAAGCCAATAAAGTATTTTCTAGAAAACAAGTCATTCACGTGACTCTTTTATTGCCACAAAACTTCATTGTATATGTAAAACAAAAACTTCACTGTATATACAAATTACATTACTTATTTTACCTTCGTTGCCACATCACGGCAGAGCTGCTCAATGTTTGCCAACACGATTAGAGACAATGGAGAGGCTGCCAGTGTCAAATATGAGCAAGATGGATGCAAGAGAGATTAGAGACTAGAGATTGGGGATTGGAGTACAAGAGAGATGACATAAAATTTGTCAAGTTTAGGTATAAAATGAGAGTTTTTGAGATGTTTTGTTGAATTTGTTTTGGAGTTTGTAGAGATAGATTGGAATCACTGAATTTATAATCATTATTATGAATTTTAGATTTCTTAAGCGAAGTTGCAGAATCTATGTAATTAAATAAAAATTTATATTTTTTTTACAATTGTTAACGTCTTTTTTTTCACCGTGGAGTTGAGAATTAATTTTTTTTCCAATGTTAACGTCTCTTTATTTAGTCTAGATAATTTAACTTTTTTTAGAAGGTTTTTTTAGTAATTATCTTTTTTGTATTTTTTGGGACGTTCTTTCACTGTGGGGCCTAATTAGGCAGCTGCCTAACTCGCCTTATGGAAGAGCTGGTCGAGGTCATGTGGATGAGGTATAATACTGCTCAAAATAATACCCAAAGAATAGCGATAGTAGGGAGTCAATAGCATAAATCATATTCCTATATATTATACCCGAATTGTTGAATTAAAGAGCGACAAAAGCGCCAGTACCTATATGCTCACTAAATTAATCCGGTTGAGCTTCGGTTGACAAACACCACTCCAGTGATAATCATTTCAATTAGCTACTTGTAATACTAAATAATCTCAAATGGAAAATATTACGATCGAGAAAGACAGCAAAAGAAAAAAAAAAAAAAAAAAACAAAATATGCAAATCATCGTGATAACTAAATGGGGTTCAAAGAAATAGAATTTATTGCAAATTATTTCATTTAGAAAAATAAATAAATATATGTTGAGGAATAATCTCAAATTGCCTGTGGATAAAGTTTTGGGCATGTTTATAAGGAATGAATAATTCTCTTTTGTAGAACCGGTTTTATGAGATGAGTAAGGCCCATAAACTTCTTCATGGTATCAGTGCCAGGTTCAGGACGAATGGAGGCCTATATTACTTACCCCGTGACAAGGACCAGAAAAAAGACTGGCCTACACGTGATACATGGTGTTGAGAAATAATCTCACATTGTATGTTGATAAGGTTTTGTGCATGTTTATAAGAAATGAGCAATTCTTTTTTGTAGAACCGGTTTTATGAGATGAGTTAAGTCCATGAATTTCTTCAATATATAGGTCTAAGTTGGTGGTGTACAAGTGTTGTGCAAATGCTTAGAAAAAATAAGTGAGATTCACCATATAAATTTAGATTTTTTCATAAATGGGATTTTTTTTCAAAGAACTTGCTCACCAGCCCTAAGTATGCACAAATAATTTATTTTTTTAGAAAATGCAACTCATGATTTCCACTTGAATTGTGCAGCTAAAGTTCTAGCAATCTAAGGATCTTAGAAATTATTACCTCATTATTTTATGGCAAATGGGAGTGAAAATAAATCGAAGGCTGAAATCATGGCTTAGCACAAAGAATGGCAGTATTGCTTGGTGAGCTAAGCTTTAGCTGAGATCCTGAACGAATTGGGCATGCAGTTCGTACTTCTCAACAATTGGCTGAGCTACATCTGGTCTGAATTCTGATTATTACGCTTTAGTTGGCAGATACGACTTTCATTCTTTAGTAGGAAGCCATCCTTAAAATTCTTTCTAGCCGACGATCAAAAAAATTATTTTTAAGATTATTTATTGATACATTGAATATTATATTTAGTACTCATGTCTATGGCTTCTCACGTCACTTAATATAAAAAAAATATTGATGTTTTGATATATATATATATTTTGTAACAACAATGATTCTCACAACAAATAGTGTACTTGTAAGCATATAGTAGATCAACTTGCAGGATAATTTTTTTTAAAATTTTAAAATTTATTTTTCTGATAACTTGCACGGATCGATCAATGATATGTTGACTAGATTATTGAAGTTAATTGTCTGAATTATATAGTTTAAAGTGAGTAGAATCTAGAAAGGAGTAGAATCTAGAAATGCCTCTCTTTATTGCAGTACTGAACAAATATCATCGCATGCATATACATGGGTACTAGTTCTTTTTACTTAATTTTACATCATCTTAACATGCTTGGAGCAGATAGAAGTTTCGTTCATGAGCTGCTTATTTCAATATTGTCACAAACCCCCCGTTGCTAGGATCGAAGCCGTGCATGGTAATCTAGCTAGGAGAACTACTTCAGACCCTGCAAATGGAAAATACAGAAGCAGCCATGCATGAACATTCTTTTTTCGCATAGATAATTTTAGGCATCTTATAAAGCAATTGAGACGTTATATCGGAGTCGTCAGAGATATATAGATCTTACGGAATATACTCAATTCTGATTTTTCCAGCATTAGGATCAGCTATTGAGGAGAAAGCTTCTTTAGAAAGACCAATGGTCCCGGGGCATCCTGGTGGTGGACAGTAATCCACGACTTTAACCACGACGCTGCCACCCCTACATGGTCGTCGCAAGCGCCCCCGGTATGTAGCTCCAATGCATCTCACTCTATACTTCTTCCCACAACCTTCTTGATTATTCCATAGCACATCACTCACTTTAGCTATCATGACACCACTGTCTTTGTTTCCATAGCATGTAGAGGCTGCATGCAGTCAAATATTGGATATTAATTAACTGTTAAAACTCTTAACATTACTTGACGAAAATGTTAACACAGTAATGTTATTCTTCATCTTATTTTGATTGATATGACACATTTTAAATAATTTCTAAGATATGTATCAATGGCATAATCTACTGATCATCACGTAATAAACCTTATTTAGTTTTGAGATCAATATAGTATATTTATGGCTAAAGCTAGCTAGCTAGGGATGCATGTAATTAATTTATAAGTATACTCACGAACATAAGGAGAAGTGTAGTAAGCAGCAGTGCCCTGTGCGGCATTTGCTGCCACAGACATGAGACATATGGCTATGGTCACCATGATCAAACCACGAATAACTACTTCCATTTTTCTCCCTCTCTGAAAAACTATCTGATGAAGCTATTACACTGCTACTCTGTGATGCAAAGATATATGTAGATTTGCCTCCAATTTATAGAGGAACCAATCTAGCCAACTGGGACTTTAATTAATCGTGTCTTAATATCTCATGACTAGACTAGCAACATTAATGTTTAAATGTTTTCGTTATCACCTCATGCCCCAAAGTCACAAAATTCCACAGTACGGCCGTTGAAATTCCCTCCAATTTCACTCATAGCCATTGAAATAACTAAGCCGCCAGGCCAGTTTGTGGTTTATTTTTCTTGGAGTCTGCCTAATAATTATTCCCTTTTACCTGCCCCTTTATCATCTCAGTGGCATAAAAAGTTTGATACAGTAAGGAGATGTGGACAGCACCATTTCCTCTCTCTCTCTCTCTCTCTCTCTCTCTCATCCATTCTTATTTTTTTAATATTCTTTATACCTTTCAAATTATCAAGAATTTTGCACTTTGTTCTCAAATTAAAAAAAAAAAAAATGATGTTTTGCACCCTCTATTAAAACTTGACAATCAAATTATTAAATTTACATTTCTTATTAACTTAAACTTGAAAGTTTAAACTTTTAGGACAAGTAATAACTACACATGGTATTAGAGTAGAGGTTTTGAATTCGAATCTTGACTGATCTACACTCTACCTAATTAAATTAAATATTTCACATATTAGATCGACTCATTGAGAGAAGTCGAACCCACATGTAAAGGAAGTGTTAAGAATATAATATAAATAATTAAATATATCTCTTTTTATCCGCTTAAGTTTTTAAAACTATAATTAAATGAATTCTTAAAACCATTCGGCTGATTATCCGTCCAGCCACTACTTCTTGCACAATGACTCTGACATAATTAGATCGCAACTAAAGGTTAAGTACCACGCATGCATGTAATCATGTTAGTGTACAGTTCCATATATGTCCTTATTCAAACGTTAGTGGAAGACTTAGACAAAGTGATATTTATAAGTCAATAAAAGCCAATTGTCCAGTAGTACGTACTACTTCAATCGTTATAAAATATCAACTATGCGACAAATTTTAAGTAATTTTATATATCAATTATTAAAAGAATTAAAATGTGATAGATTAATTGGTATGAATGCAGATGACAAATTAAATCTAGCATAAGAAATCACACAGCTTCTATATAAGATATTTGTTACAATATGAGAATTATACGTGTTACATTAAAGATGTTACGAATAAGAGCACGACTTTTATTTGACTGTATTTTTAAAAATAATGTGAAACATGAAGATATTAGTTTAGGTAGACATAGATGACACATGCGAGTATATATATTACAGTTTATAGAGTTGTCCTTGTATAGCATGCTCTCATAAATTCATACTACTTGTTTCCCTGGACGCGCGCGCGCACATGTATATATATTCTATTTGAAGACTTTTATATTACACACACTTTTAAAAACAAGAAGAAAAATTTTAAAATTTGAATCTTACAAGTTAAATTATATCACGTGCAAAGCCATCTCAATAGATTTTGAGGCCTAAGGCGATAGATTAAAATGAGGCATTTTTCTTGTATCAAATTAACTAAGTTATATCTAAATATATTTTCATTTAAAAATTATTTTTCTTGTTTTTTGAAATACAAAATTGCTAATTAAATTTTATATTCAAGTTCTTCTAATATCTCGTTCTTAATTGATAATATGGCTAGTTCATTTAATCTATTCATGTCTTTTGAATACACTAGCCATTTCTATCATGTTCCTCCACGTTTGACAAGTTTTGTATATAATATGTAGTGGAAAATTGTCTAGAGTTCTCATCTTTAGGAAAATTTATATCGTTATATCTAATTGGACCATTTTCTACCAATAAATCTCTTCGTTTTGAATCAACATATTTCCATTGAGCATGATCATAAATATTTGAAGGATTAATAGATATATGTCCTTGGCATTTTTATTTTCTTCTATGCTTTTCCCAAATTCTCTAGCAAGAACTCTAGTCGTACATGTTTGAGCACTATCCTCAGATCTCTGTTGTTGGGTTTGTTGTGTTGTTTCATTATCCCCATATCCATTTTTTTTTTTGTATTTCTTGATTTATTTTGTTATCTTTTGGTCCTATTTAGTGTATTTCTTGATCATCTACAAGTGTTTTACCTAAATTTCCTGCTATATTTTGTTTATTGCTAGTAATAAATTTATTTAAATATCTTTTTTGAGATTCCATCAATTTTTCTATTATTCTCTTTTTATTTTTTAATATTCTTATATCCAGATGCATATTTTCTATTAAACATATTTTCTAGTAGAAATTAAAAAACAATATCTACTATATAAAATCTTACTACACTTATGAATATTCTAGAATAAAATAAATATTAACATAAAATAATAGAATCTAATTTAGCAAATGAGTTTCACTTTTATATAACAAATGACCTTTACTTTTATTTAAACTTGTTAACCTACACAATACAATAAAATATCTTAATATTAATATCCAAATCAAGAAATAAATTATACATTAGAGGAATTGAAAGAGGAAGAAATAAAGTTCTAAAAAGAAGTCCAGGCATAGGTGGCCCATGAGCCATGTGAATTGTGAAAGCTATATATGGATGGTGTTGAAGTCTTGAAAAGACAAAAAGCCAATAAAGTATTTTCTAGAAAACAAGTCATTCACGTGACTCTTTTATTGCCACAAAACTTCAATGTATATGTAAAACAAAAACTTCATTGTATATACAAATTGCATTACTTATTTTACCTTCGTTGCCACATCACGACAGAGCTGCTCAATGTTTGCCAACACGACTAGAGACAATGGAGAGGTTGTTCTTGCCAAATATGAGCAAGATGGATGCAAGAGAGATTAGAGACTGGAGATTGGGGACTGGAGTACAAGAGAGATGACATAAAATTTGTCAAGTTTAGGTATAAAAGGAGAGTTTTTGAGATGTTTTGTTGAATTTGTTTTGGAGTTTGTAGAGATAGATTGGAATCACTTAATTTACAATCATTATTGTGACTTTTAGATTTCTTAAGCGAAGTTGCAGAATAATTAAATAAAAATTTATATTTTTTTTACAATTGTTAACGTCTTTTTTTTCACCGTGGAGTTGAGAATTGATTTTTTTTCCAATGTTAACGTCTCTTCATTTAGTCTAGATAATTTAACTTTTTTTAGAAGTTTTTTTAGTAATTATCTTTTTTGTATTTTTTGGGACGTTCTTTCACTGTGGGGCCTAATTAGGCAGCTACCTAACTCGCCTTATGGGAGAGCCGGTCGAAGTTGCAGAATAATTAAATAAAAATTTATATTTTTTTTACAATTGTTAACGTCTTTTTTTTCACCGTGGAGTTGAGAATTGATTTTTTTTCCAATGTTAACGTCTCTTCATTTAGTCTAGATAATTTAACTTTTTTTAGAAGTTTTTTTAGTAATTATCTTTTTTGTATTTTTTGGGACGTTCTTTCACTGTGGGGCCTAATTAGGCAGCTACCTAACTCGCCTTATGGGAGAGCCGGTCGAGGTCATGTGGATGAGGAATAATACTACTCAAAATAATACCCAAAGAATAGCGATAGTAGGGAGTCAATAGCATAAATCATATTCCTACATATTATACCCGAATTGTTGAATTAAAGAGCGACAAAAGCGCCAGTACCTATATGCTCACTAAATTAATCCGGTTGAGCTTCGGTTGACAAACACGTACCACTCCAGTGATAATCATTTCAATTAGCTACTTGTAATACTAAATAATCTCAAATGGAAAATATTACGATCGAGAAAGACAGCAAAAGAAAAAAAAAAAACGCAATATGCAAATCATCGTGATAACTAAATGGGGTTCAAAGAAATAGAATTTATTGCAAATTATTTCATTTAGAAAAATAAATAAATATATGTTGAGGAATAATCTCACATTATCTGTAGATAAAGTCTTGGGCATGTTTATAAGAAATGAATAATTCTCTTTTGTAGAACCGGTTTTATGAGATAAGTAAGGCCCATAAATTTCTTCATGGTATCAGAGCCAGGTTCAGGACGAATGGAGGCCCATATTACTTATCCCGTGACAAGGAACAGAAAAAATACTGGCCTACACGTGATAGATGATGTTGAGAAATAATCTCACATTGTCTGTAGACAAGGTTTTCATGTGCATGTTTATAAGAAATGAACAATCCTTTATTGTAGAACCGGTTTTATGAGATGAGTTAGATCCATAAATTTCTTCAATATATAGTGGCCGTGTGCAAGTGTCGTGCAAACGCTTAGAAAAAATAAGTGAGATTCACCATATAAATTTAGATTTTTTCATAAATGGAATTTTTTTTTTCAAAGAACTTGCACACCAGCCCTAAGTATGCACAAATAATTTATTTTTTTAGAAAATGCAACTCATGATTTCCACTTGAATTGTGCAGCTAAAATTCTAGCAATCTAAGGATCTTTGAAATTATTACCTCATTATTTTATGGCAAATGGGAGTGAAAATAAATCGAAGGCTGAAATCATGGCTTAGCACAAAGAATGGCAGTATTGCTTGGTGAGCTAAGCTTTAGCTGAGATCCTGAACGAATTGGGCATGCAGTTCGTACTTCTCAACAATTGGCTGAGCTACATCTGGTCTGAATTCTGATTATTACGCTTTAGTTGGCAGATACGACTTTCATTCTTTAGCAGGAAGCCATCCTTAAAATTCTTTCTAGCCGACGATCAAAAAAATTATTTTTAAGATTATTTATTGATACATTGAATATTATATTTAGTACTGTCTATGGCTTCTCACGTCACTTAATATAAAAAAATATTGATGTTTTGATATATATATATATATATATAATATATATATATATATTTGTAACAACAATGATTCTCACAACAAATAGTATACTTGTAAGCATTTAGTAGATCAACTTGCAGGATAAATTTTTTTTTTAATTTATTTTTCTGAATAACTTGCACTGATCGATAAATGATATGTTGACTAGATTGTTGAAGTTAATTGTCTGAATTATATAGTTTAAAGTGAGTAGAATCTAGAAAGGAGTAGAATCTAGAAATGCCTCTCTTTATTGCAGTACTGAACAAATATCATCGCATGCATATACATGGGTAGTTCTTTTTACTTAATTTTACATCATCTTAACATGCTTGGAGCAGATAGAAGTTTCGTTCATGAGCTGCTTATTTCAATATTGTCACAAACCCCGTTGCTAGGATCGAAGCCGTGCATGGTACTCTAGCTAGGAGAACTACTTAATTCAGACCCTGCAAATTGAAAATACAGAAGCAGCCATGCATGAACATTCTTTTTTCGCATAGATAATTTTAGGCATCTTATAAAGCAATTGAGATATTATATCGGAGTCGTCAGAGATATATAGACCTTACGGAATATACTCAGTTCTGATTTTTCCAGCATTAGGATCAGCTATTGAGGAGAAAGCTTCTTTAGAAAGACCAATGGTCCCGGGGCATCCTGGTGGTGGACAGTAATCCACGACTTTAACCACGACGCTGCCATGGTCGTCGCAAGCGCCCCCGGTATGTAGCTCCAATGCATCTCACTCTATACTTCTTCCCATAACCTTCTTGATTATTCCATAGCACATCACTCACTTTAGCTATCATGACACCACTGTCTTTGTTTCCATAGCATGTAGAGGCTGCATGCAGTCAAATATTGGATATTAATTAACTGTTAAAACTCTTAACATTACTTGACGAAAATGTTAACACAGTAATGTTATTCTACATCTTATTTTGATTGATATGACACATTTTAAATAATTTCTAAGATATGTATCAATGGCATAATCTACTGATCATCACGTAATAAACCTAATTTAGTTTTGAGATCAATATATTTTATTTATGGCTAAAGCTAGCTAGCTAGGGATGCATGTAATTAATTTATAAGTATACTCACGAACATAAGGAGAAATGTAGTAAGCAGCAGTGCCCTGTGCGGCATTTGCTGCTACAGACATGAGCCATATGGCTATGGTCACCATGATCAAACCACGAATAACTGCTTCCATTTTTCTCCCTCTCTGAAAAACTATCTGATGAAGCTATTACACTGCTACTCTGTGATGCAAAGATATATGTAGATTTGCCTCCAATTTATAGAGGAATTAACCAATCTAGCCAACTGAGACTTTAATTAATCGTGTCTTAATATCTCACGACTAGACTAGCAACATTAATATTTAAATGCTTTCGTTATCACCTCATGCCCCAAATTCACAAAATTCCACTCGGCCGTTGAAATTCCCTCCAGTTTCACTCATAGCCATTGAAATAACTAAGCCGCCAGGCCAGTTTGTGGTTTATTTTTCTTGGAGTCTGCCTCATAATTATTCCCTTTTATCTGCCCCTTTAT
Organism: Pterocarya stenoptera; assembly: GCA_003123785.1. NCBI lineage: Eukaryota > Viridiplantae > Streptophyta > Magnoliopsida > Fagales > Juglandaceae > Pterocarya > Pterocarya stenoptera. Next base: position 54,936 of record QEOT01123764.1, read on the forward strand.
CATCTCAGTGGCATAGAAAGTTGGATACAGTAAGGAGATGTGGACAGCTCCATTTCCTCTCTCTCTCTCATCCATTCTTATTTTTTTAATATTCTTTATACCTTTCAAATTATCAAGAATTTTGCACTTTGTACTCAAATTAACAAAAAATGATGTTTTGCACCCTCAATTAAAACTTGACAATCAATATTGCCACACGTTCATTATTATTTTTATCTATCTCAGAAATGTTAATATATTTTCTAGTTTGAGGGTGCAATATGTCTTTGTTTTGAAAACTTTGAGGACAAATTCTTTTCATCTCATCTAATTTCATTTTTTTCACTTTTATGACTTTGCTCACTTTCACATTGAGAGTGGCGTTGCTACCTTTATGGCCTCATTCACTTTTACAAAACTTTTCATCTCATCTTATTTAATCATTATAACTTTATTAAATTTTCATATAAAATAAAATAAAAAATTTAATTTTTTTTAAATTTTAAAATAAAAATAATATTAAAATAAATATATTTTAATAATATTTTATTTTTAACTTTTAATTTTTATATCAATTTATCTCATTTCTTTGGCGAAAACAAGGTCGTTAAACCCTTTTACAAGTTGAGTTTATAAAGAGTAATTTTTTTTTTGTCCTTTTCTGTTTTGTCAGTGAATTTCATCATGCTAGTGTTGACGCTAGCATGATAATAAAATGATTATCCTTAATTAGCAACAAGCATTCTAGTTAATAACATGGAAAATCAAACACTCCTAGTAAGAAAAACGTTTATTTATAGTCAGTCTTTATTAAGAAAGGAAAATGATTTAGTATATATGGAGTTGGACTGCTGGCCTTTTGGGGTAAGTCTGTAAACCTAGCTTCAATCGATCCCTTTCTTCGGTTCGTTGATCTTGCTTCAGTTAGTTGCCGCGCAACACTTTGTACTTTTTGTATGTCTCCTGATTCATTTATGATATGTGCTATATCTTTAAAAAATTCCAGTCGATTTGCCTGCTAAAAGTTGCTGCCTTTATGGCTAGTCCTCTTCTTCACAAACATTCTGTTGGATCAGATGGTGGAAATTTTTTCTATTCTTGATTTTAATTTATTCCTATAAACTCCAATGCATACATGCATGATTCTTCACTTCACATATTAGGAGAAACAGAAAGTAAAACACTTTTTGTTCTTGCCATTTAAATTTATTTAGGTTTGGGTTTATTTTGATTCTGAGTCCTATTCATTTTGGTGGTTCAAATGCCTACCGGGCTGTTCCTAGATTTGGACTTGCGTGAGGATGGATAGAAGGTTCAAATCTGGGATTTGCCCAGCTTAGACGAAGAAGGTAATTATTGGATATTCTTTCTTCTCATTTTATGTATTCTTTTTTCTTGTAATTTTCTAAAATGTGTTGTGCCTTGCCATTGGACCATTTGATGCTAACATGAAGTGTTTCCACTTGAATTTTCCATGTAGGCATTATTGCATTGATCCTGCCAGAGCACTATTATAGGTACACTTCAATACATCCTAGTTCTACTATACACCAGTTGGTGTTGGCTGATTTACTATATATATCTCCATGAAGATGAGTTTGTTAGAATTGTAGTTATTGTATTTTTGTTTAACTTGTTTTTTAAGTGCTTTGGTCTATCCTTGAATTTTAGGCATTTTATTTATTGTCTATGGTAATTTGGTATTTGTTAACATGGGTTTTGATGACCCTGCAACTCTGCAAATAAAAAACTAACCGCTCTAAAGTTTGCACAGAATGCCACACTATTTCAGAACAATATTGTCTCACTACATTATGCAAATTATACTTATTTTCTATGTTATGGAAACTGATCTTTCCAGCTTGATTTATAGTTTACAGGTTTCAGCTGCAAGTTGAGAAATTCTAGTCTTTCTTCTAAGCATCAGGTCGATCTTTAGCCTAAGTACTTGAGGACTGAAGAATCATATCCTCCAACTAATTGCACACTTAGAATGTAATGTACGTAATTGCTTCATGTATTGTAATATAATGTAATTGTTTAGAATATAAAGTAAGTATTTTGTGTAATTGTTTTATGGATTGTAATATAATGTAAGATGTGTAATTTTTTTTAATGTATTTTGTTTCAGTACTAATTCTTTTTATTTTGTAACAAACTAATTCCGGCTATCTTTACTTGTTGGAAAAAGTTTTTTTGGTCACTAATACTTATTTGCGACAACAACCATGGCCGTTGAGATGTTTTTTTGCGGCAGAACATCTTACTAGTTGCAGCGACTATTTGCGGCCAATTATGAAGCGACGCAATAGATGGCTTTGAGACTCACTTTTACCATCCTCCAGCGGCGATAATTAATGGACGCAAAAAAATTTTTTTTGGCACATTTGGTACATGCCAATGCCAAAATATTTTCGTCGGTCGTTTATTTTTTAAAGCCTGAATGGTGAAAGAAACCTTTTATTTAGCAACTAGTACTGGAAAATCCTTTGACTACTGCAGTGAACCTTATTAATTAATTAGCTCGCGAATTAATTAATAAAGGATGATCACTTATATGTAATATTATTTGCCTAGTTTAGTTATACAGTTCAGATAAGATAAAATGAAATATTTTGTTGAAAGTTAAATAAATTATTGTTATAATATAGTTTTTTCTTTTTCTTTTTATTTTAAGAATTGAAAAAGTTGAATTATTTATTATATTTTGTGTAAGAATTTGAAAAAATTGTAATAATTATATAATATGAAATATATAGTTAATTTAATTTTATGTAACCCTTAAATTTGTAGAGTACTAGTCTATCCTTTTCTCGAAGGCATTAGTGGAAGACCTGGACCAATTGATATTAATTTACAGGTCAATAAAAGCTTAATTGGCATTAGTGAAAGTTTTGGGAGCACGTGCGGGTATTATCAATACGAAACTTCAAAATCTAGCCACCTCAATAAATATATATAATATCCCAAAATATGACGTTTGCACGCGTATATATATATAATTTACACAAATATTTGGAGGCTTGATAATCTTTTTAGGGGAGAGTTTTTGCTTGCGAAACAAAACAAAATTAATGAATCCCTTGTTACTGTTTTAAATCGAGTAATTTTCTTTACTAGCTAGCCATTTAAAATCTCGTACGTTTGATTGGGCTGGCTCGAAGTATGTACCTGTATATTTGTCTTCAACCAGCTTCCTTATATTAATTAAGTTTTTTTTTTTTTATTGTCTTTCTAGGCCGGGTAGTAGTAGTACGATACGTTAGATTATCCAATTAAGTTTATATTTACTTTTTTATGCCTGATATTTCTATAATTATTTTTATTAGCAGCCAGGCCATGCTGATGCAGATAAATTTCACACCAGAATTTTGTCGCTTTACAACTCACATGATATGTTGCCCAAGTTATATCATATATAAACATACATATTCAATTACAAATCACATCATGTATATATATATGTTTATACCCGAGCACGTACGATATGACAGGAAAAGACTAGTAAGGCCTGCCCATTTTGCATTGAAGCTTACATACATATGCACATTTCAACATCAACTTGGCATCATATTTGACACATACAAGTCTCAACGTGTTGCTTATTTCATTAATGTTACCATATATATATATATATAAATAACTTGTCACGTACGCTTGATACAAAGAAGTACTCCGCGCCATCACGATCGAGCTAGCTGCTGCATGCAGCTTATTAATTTCAATACTATCATATATATATATATATATATAAACTCGTTATTAGGAGGCCATAGTACTGATCTATATATCTTCAAACCCTGAAAATCACAAATAAAAAGAAAAACAATGACGGATTAATTACATGCTTTTGATATTTAATGCACGTACGTTAACAAACAGAAGCAGTACTACTAAATTAATGTGCAATTTCATGGATCGAGACTTACTGAGTATACTCAATTTTGATTTTTCCGGCATCAGGATTAGCTATTGCTGCGAAAGCTTCTTGAGAGAGATCGATAGTTCCCTGACATCCTGCTGGACAGTAGTCGACGATTTTAACCACAACGCTCGTACCCTTGCAAGGTTGTGGTACACTTTGATTTGTTGCTCAGATGCATCTGACTGTATAATTTCTCCCGCAGGCTGCCCGATTTGCCCATATTGCATCGCTTGCAGCAGCTATCATGACACCATTGTTTTGAAATCCGTAGCACGAAGAGGCTGCAGTCAACGATAATAATTATTTGTTGAAACTCATGAATTAAAGGTTCTTATAAATCTGATCACGTAATTGGAGTTTGATGCATGTAGGGAAGTACATGATAGCATTTGCCCGCCCCATATGAAATTGAGTATGCTAATTTGCATGCATCACACTAGTTAGTTAGATTGATTTCTTATTCAGGAGTTTACTTTGATTGAGATGATCAATTTGAGCACATGAAGAAAATAAAGATTGCTAACTTGATGGGTTTTAGTTAAGTTGAATTATTAATTAAGAAATCTAATTAACTTTTCTCTAATTTCAATGAATCTTGTTAAAAAAAAGAAAAGAAACATGATAGTACTTAAAAATAAAAAGAATTATATTTATAAGGCGATGCAAAGAATATGTATATTCTCAACGTTATTGACATGACAGATATTGATTGAGAAGAAAGTTTAAAAAATATAAGAATTCTTTGCATAAAAAATATGTCCACTTTAAAAATCTAAAAGATATAGGTAAAGTATGGCATGAAATTAAGCTCATAAGATAAATATATATATATATATATGCATACATACACATATGCATCGATGTTAATTAATAGAAACATATAAATGGATATAATACTCACGAACATAAGGAGGAGTGTAGAAAGTAGCCGTTCCCTGTGCAGCATTTGCCACTGACGTGAGAGTAAATATGGTCATGATGGACACCATGATCAAAGCACGAATACCCAACCCCATCCTTTTTCCTATCAAAAGCTACACGATGAGTCTATGACACTTCTTTGATGCAAAAGAAGTGAAATAATGCCTCCAATTTATAGAGTAATATAAGAAGACTAATTGGTATATTTTTCTACCCTAATAAATAAAGAAAAATTCTATTGACCATCTGATCTATACACCACATTGTTTTTTTCTTATTAAATATGTGGTATATGAATGATGAGTAGAATAATTCAATAAGTTTAAAAAAAATAAAATTTAAAAAAAAATTTAAAAATTTAAAAAAATAAAAAAATATGATATGTTGTGTGTAAGGATGATGATGAGTAAAAAAACTCATAAATAAATAATTAAGAAAAATTATTCTCATCAGTTATTATTTATCACCTCACACCTTATATTCTATAAAAAAATACTTCTACATCTTATAAAAAATATTTAAATTTTATGAAAAAATTATAAATACAGAGAAAGAAAATAAATAGTAATTTATGCATAGCCTGATTTTTCTGCCGTCCCTATCGCCTCAAATGTACGTACAATAATTTTATATTCTTTCAACTACCTTAATTTCTTTTGGTCTCTAGTCAAATGAACGTGCAAAATTGTCAGGGCGCGGCGTATGCCTTCTAGCCTCACAACGTCACATCATCGTCATCGGAATTTTCCTCCTAATCAACTGTATCTTATAGAAATCTCAAATTATCAATACAAATTTTAAATAAAATTTTTTTATAAGTTATTATTTATCATTTTACACCTTATATTTTATAATTTTTTTTTTTATATATTATAAAAAATACTTTTATATTATATTAAAAAAAAATCACATATTGTAAGTATATGATGTGAACAGTTATTAATTTATAGCGTTTTAAATAAATTAATTTTGTGTACATCTTTTATAATAAATATTTTATTAAAAAAGAATTATTTGTATATACTTTTTAATGCAGAATCTACAATTTTATAAAAATCTTATGAAATTTATCTATTTAAAAATTTGTAAAAATCATTTTTCATCCAACCCTATAAATATATATATATTTATATATCTATGGATTTCGAGAACAGCTAGGATTGGAAAGGGCTAGATAAGATCAGTATTAACTATTACTAGACTACTAGAGGTTGCGTTGATTTTTTGTTTTTCTTTTTGTCAAATTTTGGACCACAATGGGAAGTGAGAACAAATTGCCGTGCTCGTGAGGGGGCTCCGGGCCAGTCCATGAAATATACCGAATAATATTCTTCAATTAATATTATAAGAAAGATTCTATTCATAAGCTCTTACACCAGTTTTTTTATTATTTTTTTTAATTTTTTTTTCTTATCAAATATGTGGTATATGGATAATCAGTAGAAGAATTCAATTGTTTGTAGAAAAATTAAACCAAATTTTTTATAAAAAAAAAGAAAAAAAATTTGTGGTGCGTGATGTATGGAACTTATGAATAGTAATGCTCATATTATAAACAACAATGCTAAGGTACTTGTCAAATATGCTTATCAAATGTACCCACCAAATATGTACATTAGTATAAATGAGTTTTTTTTTTCTTTATTTAGTTTTTTTGTAAGCAATTTTTTAAACATCCTCAACAGTAAGAAAATATATATATATTTATATGAGTGAATACATTTGATGAACAAATTTAATAATCAAACAACCATTTTCCTATTAATTACAGATTAATTAGTCTTGATTGGAATGCGTAAAAAACAAACCAAAACAAAGTAAAATGGAAAAATACGTACTATGTTTATGGTCCCAACTTCTTGATGTATTTTCAATTTTGTCGTGCTTATTAATAGGGTGTTAACTTTGAATGTTTTCGTTCCGTTTATGATACGTATTTGTTTGTTTGATTGTTTCGTTGCATTCCAATTCTAACTTCCTAACTTTGTTATGTTTGTCGTTATGTTTAATTATTTTCAGGATAAGTATTGTGAGGGAGTAAAATATACCAAGCCCAAAATAGATCTCAAGACTCAACCCATCAATAGGTCATCACTAGAAGATAAAAGAAGAGAGAAAAATGGGACAAGAATGGACAAGAGGTAAAGGTTTCAGGAGGCATGGAGGTGTTAAGAGAAAGTGGAAAAGGAAGAGGGGTCAGACCAATGTTTTGAATACCATATCGGATGCCGTACCAGTGAAGGCACTGGAACGAAACATTTTGATACCGGTACCGTTTCGAGATAGTAGATATAAATAAATTATATATATAAATGTATATATATAAATTATATTTCAAAATAATAGTCTATATATGAATAAATTATACATAAATACATAGATATATAAATTATATTTCAAAATAATAGTCTATATATGAATAAATTATACATAAATACATAGATATATAAATTATAAATAGTTTAGACTGAATTGAGGGTAAAAAAATGAGCTTGTAGTTTGAAAAAATGAAAAAAAATAAAAAAAATTAAGGGTCGAAATATCGGCCGGTGCAAGCTAGTACAGACCGAAATATCGATCAAAATGGCCGGTACCGGCCGGTACGAAACAGACAGTGTACCTGCACCAGACCGGTAGCTGGTACAAAAAATATCGGCCGTGCCTGCCGGTACGGTACGAAACTCAAAACACTGGGTCAGACATGCAAAACAGATATCCCTCACCACTATCGAGGGGGACGCAAGCATAGGGCTAGATAAAAGGGATAGAAAGCCTACAATTTGTGGGGGCTGGTTCTGACTTTTAGATTCTTCTTCGACTTCTTCTTCAACCTAAGAGCTCCAGAGAGAATATTTTCTTCTCTAGCAAATAGATCTACATCTCTCATTGTACAGTGAGAAATGAGAGGCTATGAGAGATTGTGACAAGCTTATTATAGTGGAATCTCCCCTCTCGAAATTAGGCCTAGTGCCGAACAACATAAATTTGTGTATTCATATCTTCTTATTTTTTATGCTTTTAAATATTGTTCACCGTCATAAATGTACACATCGACAGTACCGGATCACTGCCGAGAGCTCCAAACAATACCAATCAAGCCGTAGCCCACCTCAACGCTTCTCGAGAATGAATCTTTCTTCTCTTTCGGATTGTTGGTCTTGACTGTGATTGTAGTACTTTCTCATATGAATTATCCTTATAATTCGTTTTGGTTAAATTGGAATCCTATCGTAGTTATCTTTCTCTCCTCTTTAAGTAGTAATGCCAAAAGTCTTATGATCCGCAACACTTGAATATTTAAAAAAAAAAAGGGATCCATCATAAAAAAATAATTTTTTCATATGTTTTTAAATTTGTCTACTTTTATCAAAATTCATGAATGAGAATTGCACACTATATGAATGTACAAATAATTTGGATAGAGATATTCAAATATTTAAATTTGTTAAAAAATATAAAACACAAGAAAAACAAAATAAAAAAAAATAAAATTGGACTAATAGGCACGCTCAACCGCCAAAGCCGGACCAGACACTAGCACTACCGAATAAATATGGATAGAGATTCTCTCCAATCTTCTGTCCCACAAGTACTATCTATAATTAAACAGAGATAGACACAACATGTAAACTTCATGACAGGAATCCAGAACATATTTCTCCATTTTTTCTCTTCAGACCAAGGCACATGAGAACGGGTTAGGTGCCATGAATTGAACCAGACGGCAGACAGCAGCTTCCAACTGTTCCTGTGACATTATTAACATTAGCCATTAATGCATATATGACTAGTCCCTCCACCCTCCATACGCTCCAATCTTTACAGATTAAATGCACCAGCCTGTAACCAAAACGACCTTCCTAGGCCATTCCTACTAAGCCTTCAAATTCGATTGAGAAAGTTGAAAGAAAATGAAAGAGTGATTGGTGTTCACTTCGAATTTGAATTCCACCTGCTTGCATTTATTATGCAACTCAACAACCATGTATATAGGACCCAACTACTTTCAAGTTTCTGTCATAAGTATTAAGTATATGTAAATTGTTGGTTAAATTTCTGAGATTTTTTTCTGCTTGGGATGAAAGAATGAAGGTGGTATAAAGCTCACACACAACTTTATACATTAAGCAGAAGGATGACGACTTCTATCACCACTAAAGAATGTCGACAAGTATTTCCTAGTCATTCCACAATTATAGAAAATACCTACAAAAAGTTGGTGTGCTCAACAGAGGAACTCAAAGAACAGATACAATACAACAATGGAGACAGAAAATTCTGAATAGAACTGAAAGAATACTTTTAAAAAAATATTATTCGCATACTTTTCGTGGCAGAGACTACTGAAAATGCTAGCATTTTTTGTTTCTGAGTTTAGGAGAAAATAAAATAAAAAAATTATCAGTGAAATGCAGAGTCTTGTTTCCAGTTCAGGACTTCAGATCTCTTACACGCTTGAAATCTCTTCTTTCTATTCTCAACTGCAGATGTTCTAATTATAACTTCCATGATTAGGCAATCAAATTTAAATTAATCTAAGAAAGAAAATCGAAGAAAAAATAGAACGAACTAGACATTTGATGCCGAGGACGAGTGAACTTCCCGTGAGCCAAAACAATGTCCGCCTTGCAAAAGATGGTACCTTTGCTTGAGAATCCAAATTGTTACAGCTCTGCCTTTCCTCTGCACAACACAATTCATTCCCTCCACTCTTCTGGATTCACTGTCACATTCAGACATTGCTAGCCTGTGGCGGGCGTTAATGGCAAAGAAAGCTTCTTGCTTGATTGCTTCTTCACTGGGGTTTTAATGGGTACTTGCAACGAAGAATTCTCATCCATTACATACTCAAATGAACCCATTGAGAAACATCTTCTTGCATCCACGTTGTTGTTGCTACTGCCTTCACCTCCATCCACATTCCTGAACTTTCCAAGCTTAACAGGCACTACTTTTTCCTTTGAATTCACCGTGACTGTTGGTCTGGGATCATCTTTTGCACCCAAATCACCGGATTTATGAGATAAATCGATGCGTGCGGACCCAAATTCTGTGACACAATGCGAACCCAGACGGGGATCGGTTCTTCCAACTGAACTGGTTCGGCCAGGAGCAGCCTCTGGGATAATCTCTCTTGAGCTCTCACTTCCAGATTCAAGAACAAGTACAATGGGTGAGCAGTTGCGATTTGGAGAGAAATCAGGGAGCAAGCTAGCTCTACAAAGTGGGCAAGTGGAGTGAGACAAGAGCCTTGTGTCAATGCATTCCATGTGAAAGGCGTGGCTGCATTTTGGCAACAACCTGAGCTTGTCTTCGGGCTCAAATTCACTGAGGCAGACAGCGCAGTCAAAGGGGTTCTTCAGCCCTATTATGGCTTTGTCATGGAAGATAGGGAGGGTTTCTATGAAGGACTGGTCAACCCCAGCATCATGGCGGTGGAAGAGTTGCTGCAATTGCCCTTGAAAAGCCGTCACACTCTCCAAATCATCTGGGTCTCTATTTTGGGGTCTGAAGAATCAGATCCTCCAACTAATTGCAGACCTAGAATATAATGAAATTGCCTTATGCGTTGTAATATAATGTAATTGTTTAGAATATAAAGTAAGTACTTTGTGTAATTGCTTTATCGATTGTAATATAATATAAGGAGTTTCTCTTTGGAACGGTCCGGCTAGTTTTGGGCGTTTAACAGCCCTCAATAAAAGGGCAACATGTCAACAAGTTTACACTAAACAACATAAAATCAAAGCATCCGATAATTCCATATTTCACTATCTTTGTTCATCCTCCATTGCCCATTTATCAAATCAACTGAAAGAAGTTGAATGTTCACACAAAGCAACTCAAATCACAGACCCAAAGAGGCATCAAATAATCACAAAACCAATTTAAATTACCAGTTGTTTTGAACAAAAAACCATTAGTTTTGAACCTCACTGGAGCCATTCAAGAACAACCAGAGCATCACCACTTCTCTCTCTCTCTCTCTCTCTCTCTCTCTCTCTCTCTCTCTCTCTCACCTCGAATCGTTTATGTCTGGGCTTTTTTAAACACAAAGCCACTTCCCATTGCTTGGCACCATTGGTGTGATTTTTCAGTCTGGGATTTCCCAAGCTACTTCCCATCGTTTCTGTCTGGGATTTTTCAGTCGACGCCGGTGTTGCGAAAGGGGGGGAGGGTTTGAGTAGCAAATTTCGCCTGGAAGGGGGGCTGGTGAGATGGGTTCACCTCGGGGGACTCCGTGGGTGAGGGGTTCCGAGAAAGGGTGGGGGGATGGCTCGACGCCGACGCGAGGTGATGGAGGGAGGGCCTGACGCTGGTGCGAGGTGGTTGCGAGAGGGTGGAGGCAGAGAAGCATTTCGCCTGGAGAGGGAAAGATGATTTCTGATGGGATCAATTTTATTACAGTTCTACTACAGGTACCTGGCTAGGGTACCTTTTGTGGAATCGGCTCGAGCTGATGGAACAGAGTTGAAAGAAACCAAATGGAACTCGATTTCATTGAAAGCATCTCGAATCTATTTCAAACTAGCGTGACGTCGACCCCATCCCAGATCCAGAAGCTGTGCCATCGAACACCCTGTGTCGTTTCGTGCCGTCGTGGGTAGACCAAAGTTCTTTGAACATGTTTTTCCTTCCATTTTCCTTCTATTTTTCTATATCTTTGATTCTTTGAACATCTATTGTTCTGCGATTAAATCTGACTTTATTTGCTGATTTCGGGCATGCCTAGTTGAACCTATATCATTTTGATTGTGTAAAGATTTTTTTTTTTTTCAAAGCATCATACACAGATTCTTCACATCTCCTAACTTGTAGTTAAGAATGATTTAGAACTCTCAATCCAAACAGCCAATCAAATGTGCAGATTTTCTGTTTCAAAGCGAGGCTACAGAGGGTGTTTTAATCTAAGTATTTCTCTTCCTAGGTCTGTTTTGCTTTCCTGAGTTTTTGACCAAGTAATGGTTGAGACTAAAGTGTTTGCAGAGATTCATAACAGATACTAGGTGCTTAAAATTTGGTGATATAAATTAGTTTTGGTTTTAAAATTAGAAAATGCAATAAGTTTGAGCATCGTCTGTGAGTCCAGACTAAAATATACTCATTGCAATTATACTCCTTGTGGTTAATCATAGGATGGTTGAAAGAAAAGAGTGAGTGAATCATAGGACATCTAGAGTTCTTTACACTTGAGTTCTTTATATTGAAGTTGTAATTTTTTTTTCTTTGAGTATAGACTGTAAAGTAAAAGGAAGAGCTTGTTTTTATTTTGTTTTATTTGTGATGTTTTGCACGTACATCAAGTGCATTTGAGCTAAGTGTATAAATATTTCATGTTGATTTGGAGGTCTATGATCTGGTCTTGGATTCATGGAATCATGGTATTCCATAAATTATTTTGTTGCTTAATGGAAGCATATGAAAGTTTTGTTTATTTTAGAGTTTTTCATTCATGATGGACTATTTGTAGGGCCAGTTTTAATTCCTCTTGTGGAATCATGCAGTTCATCCCCGATACAGGATGGGAAAAGGAGAAGAACACCCATCTCCGCTAACACCATCTAGCTCAATTTCTCCAATCACGGTATGTTATATTTTTTCCCATCCAAATTTGTAGGACTGTGTTGAGTTTAGTGTGATTGATTTTTTGTTCAGGATGTTGGTTACCCAACTCCTCTCATGACTACAAGCTCTGCTTCGAGCAAAAGAGTTGATATAGAAGAACCACTTGACTATAGGCACAGTGATATTCCATGTACCTCTTCTCGAGTTGAAGAAAGCAAAGACGATGCACTAGATTCACGGGAAACTGGGGATGACATTGTCGGAACAGCTGAGTTAGAGGATGAGGTTGATGGTGATACGATTGAGGAGCCAAAGTCGGGGATGGAGTTTAATCTTTTGAAGAATTAATGAATTATTATAAGCAGTATGCTAAGAAATGTGGATTTGGGGTAATGACAAGAAGGACTGAGAAAGGGGATTATGAGACAATCCGATATGTCACCTTTGGTTGTGCACGTGGTGGGAAGGCCTGAAATAGGACGTTGAATGTGGCCAGACCACGTCTGACAGGAAAGACAGAATGTAAGGCAAAGATTAATGCCTTAAAAGTTGATGGAAAGTTTCGATTGACAACAATTCATAATATTCATAACCACAGCCTCAGTCCAAATAAATCTCGTTTCTTTCGATGTAATAGAGAAGTGAGTGACTCAGTAAAAAGAGTCTTAGATATCAATGATTTGGCTGGGATCTGAATGAATAAGAGCTTTGGCTTTCTCGTCGTTGATGCTGGTGGATTTGAGAACCTTTCGTTTTTGGAAAAATATTGTCAGAATTATATCGACAAGGCAAGACATCTACCGCTTGGGAAAGGTGGTGCTGGAGCACTGCAAGAGTATTTTTGTTGAATGCAGTACAAAAATTCTGAGTTTTTTGCACTTATAGATTTGGATGATGACGGGAGGTTAAAAAATATCTTCTGGGTAGACCCTTGTAGCAGGGCAGCTTACCAATACTTTGGTGATGTGGTCACCTTCGACATATACACTACATACCTGACGAATAGATATGGGATGCCATTTGCACCATTTTTTGGTGTAAACCACCATGGACAGTCAATTTTATTGGGAGTAGGATTGATTTCCAGTGAGGATACAGAGACGTTTGTGTGGTTTTTCCAGACGTGGTTGAAGTGTATGGATAGTATACCTCCGAAAGTTATTATCATTGATCAGGACAGAGCGATGAAAAATGCAATTGCTATTGTATTTCCAGAAAGTTGACATTGACTTTGTTTGTGGCACATACTGAAAAAAGTCCCCGAAAAGCTTTCCTCATATGCTTCATACAAAAGTGGGATAAAAAAATGCACTGATGAAATGTGTGTATGACTCTCAAACTGTTGATGAGTTTGAAAAATCTTGGGATCAATTAATCACCGCTTACAACTTGCATGAGAATGCCTGGCTAAAAAGTTTATACACTGAGCGTGAGCATTGGGTGCCTGCATTTTTGAAAGAGTGTTTTTGGGCTGGGATGAGTACAATGCAGCGCAGCAAAAGCATGAATGTTTTTTTCAATGGTTATGTTCATGCGGAGACAAACTTAAAAGAGTTTGTTGACCAGTTTGATAGTGCCTTGAAAAAAAAATTTGATAATGAAAATGCCGCGGACTTCCAGTCATTTAGCGTTACCATTCCATGCATATCTAGATCTCCAATTGAAAAAAGATTTCAAAAGTTAGACACAAATGCTAAATTTAGGGAAGTTCAACAGCAACTTACCAGCATTATCGATCTTGATTCAAAGTTATTTAAGAGGAATGGTGCAGTAAAAACCTATCTGGTAGAGGATGAAGTTCGTGTGGATGAGTTCAGTAAGTTGGTTAAGTTCCTTGTGGACTTTAGTGAGGAAGATGTAGATGCCAAGTGTTCGTGTGGTTTATTTTAGATGATGGGTATATTTTGTAGGCACATTTTGGCCGTATTTAAATGTAACGGGATAAAAGCACTGCCAGAGAAGTATATTTTAGACCGATGGAGGAAGGGCATCAAAAGGAGATACACTTTAATCCATAGCAGCTATGACGGAGGGAATTAGCGGCCTGATGCTAATAGATATTCAAGTCTATTGAAAATTTGTTATAAAATGATTACTAATGCAGCGGGTTCAAAAAAACATAATGATGATGCCACACAAAAGTTATATGCTATGATTGACTTATATAGTGAGAATCAAGAACCCCCATCCATGACCCTCACTGGTTCCAATGTTGGTTGTACGACAAATGAGACAACGACAGTGGGTAGTTCAAAGCAAGTACACAGTCCAGTAGTTGTTAGAGGGAAAGGCAGACCCCTATATCTGTGGAGAGCATCCAGGATGGAGAAAGAAATGCGGAAAGTTAAAGGAAAGACAACGAATGCACCAGGAAACCAAAAACGTAAACAGGTGCACATCCAACAATTTTAGTTATACATGTTTAGGCCGGTTATTTTTATTAATGCAAAAGCAAATGACCAATGCTACTTGTTTATTAGAGAGATGGAGGAGATACACCAATGCCGAACATGTGCAGGAATTTATTTGGCCCATCAGAGATAGATATGTACAATGTTGGTTACATGGAAGTATATATATATTTTTTTATATTTACGTCAGAGCTCTTATATTTATTTATTGATTTTTTTTTCACTAGCATGTTCAAGACTGATCAGCTAATGTCATTAGTGGAGCCCAACTCCAAGAAACAGTGGTTGGGAGTCAAGAAAGTGTAAGATTTCTACACTTTTTAGATGAAAATAGTAACATTTACATGAGACTAATAGTGTTTTTTCATCCTTACAGATGCAATTTGGGTTGGATGGATCACAACCAGTGCAATTTGAGTTAGACGGATCACAACTGGTTCAACAGTGGTTGGGTGGCCTAGAGAACTAATTTACATAAATGGTGCATATATAGTTTTTGTAGTTGGGTATTTATACCTTTTTGTTGAAATTAACTTGGATATGGGGCTGAGCCATGTAATCACATTTAGGAGTAGTTGAGTTTTTGTAAAATCGAAATTCGATGGATTTGACCTTTAAGTGGTGCATTATAGTTTGGTGAAACATATTGTTATTTAGTACTCATTGTGGTGCCTCCATTTATGGACAGATTTCACCCAGGTGCCAAAACAAACTTGTAAAAAATGGGTTATTTATTCTATTGGTCTTAGTAGTATTCATTTGATGAGATTTGTAAACATATTGTTATTCAAACAACAATGAATACAAGCATCAAATAGATGAGCCATTGCAGCTTTTCGCTCATGCATGTCTGAAACAGTTCTTACTTCTCCAACAGTTTGACCAGATATCTGTCAGTTTTAACCAACAACATACTAATAATGACCATGTGAACATGTTTTTCAACTACCAACATATGTAAGTACTTTTCATTGCAGCTGAGTAGAGTTGAGATTAGGTAAGGCTGCTAAAAATTGAAATCTGATTCAATGCATTAACAGATGATAATACCTCAAGAGGCATGAGAGCTCTTGGAATGATCCTACACATGAAATGAAGGCATGTTTTTCATTTATACCCGAGAACGTGCCAACTCCATCATACACTCTGGGAAATCAAACCCATCAACCCGACACTTCCCCCCACCGTACACCAAGTCTATCTTCCTCTGCACCTGTTATTAGATGCCCATAAGTTTAACACCGACCACAAATAATCCTTCAAGAGTAACCCAATCAAGGATAGTGGTTAAGAACATGCCCATATATATATTGATCAGACAGGAAATAAAAATGTGCCTACACAAGTCATGCATATAAAAATATAAAATAAAAATAAGAATGTGCTTTCAAAGCAAATAAGGTAGATTCATCCAGTTTCTTCCACATTTGATTCAACATAAAAATAAAATAAAGTTCTGACTAACACTTCAAAAATATTCTGTTAGTCTTAAACTACAAAAAAGTTCTTTACAGATTTATAACATCACCAACATATAAACAACTTACATACACATTGCAACTAACTTCTAACATTAATCCTAAGTCACTTATAGACAAGACAAGTAACATGTTACAACAAATGCAAAAGCCCAATACACCCGGAGAAGTGTGCGCGAACGTCTTATTTCAGCTTCGCGTACAACAAGCACCATCTCCTTGTTCACAACCTCCTCATTTCTATCGGATCTCTCGCATCTCGATCTCATCCACTCTCTTATGGAGATCAATCTTGCTCTTTTCGATATTGTCAAGTATCTTCTCTAGCTTTTTCTTGGTTCTTAACATTTCATTGTGAATTTCTCGAACATCGGACTTTCTGTATTAATCCTCATCTACCCACTTGAAATACTTACAATATGGCAATCCCTAATCATTTTAAACATATTTTGGAAACATGTTAGATGCACATAATATTAAATGTAACGTTAAACATGAATTGTTATCTTTGTGTTATACTTAGGACACCCTAAGAAGGGTCTTCCTGGATTTCTTGTTGTAGTTGAGTATCTCAGTTGGGCTTCGAATTCACAGAAGCATAATGGTTGACCCAGACGTTGTTTGCTAACAAATGAAGAAGACTCCGTGATGGATGATGACATATTCTTAAATTTAATCCAATAGAGTTTTCAGAAAAATAGAGCAACAAAAAGGTGCTGAATAAAAATGACAACAGATTGCAACAATGTTTAATATTGACAGATAAAATTGAGATTCTGTTGGGTGCATGAAAAAAATTTACCACTAAATAACACACCACCCTCCACACCTTAAGACCAATATATCATTTTCTTTTTTTGTTCTCTCTTCTCTTAGGAACACTCCCATGAAATAAAAGAGGAACCCGTGGATAATGGTTCCTATTTTGTGTTTATGTATGCACTCGGGACACCTCAGAAAAACAAAGACCTGTGTATATAGACCCAGATCTATACCAAGGAAGCATCACATGGTTTATCATTTCCATACTCGACCTTTATCATGAAGTAGTGTTTTTTGCTAACAAGTCAAGAACGTGTACTCAGATCAATTAATCATGTACATGAGCATTGCTGGGAAAACAAACATGAATACAAAACAAATAGAGAAACTATATATTGTATATATTGAAATAAAGTAGAACAGATAAGAAAATATTATAGGATTGGACCAATATCTCATGTAAATGACTCATGTTATATATATTAGCTAGAATAGTTGACGATTATAAGAAATATTTTTATTTTATGAACAATCAAGAATAAAAAAAAAAAAAAAAAAACAGAGTGTATACCGATACAAGTTAGGGTTAGGGAGCCGATTTCGAATCTAAAAGAATTTCAAATTAGGTGCAATTTTGAATATGAATAAAGTGCTATTTTGAATCTAAAAGAATTTCAAATCAAACATTAGGGTTAGGGTTAGGGTTAGGGTTTCCAGTTTATTCGAAATCATGTGTATATACTGAAATCAAAATCGAAATCGGTTGTTTAAGAAACAATAACAATGGGAGATTCGGTTTAGGGCAAGAAGATGAGATCAAGAAGATACTAGTTGAAACTACTTCCCTTCGTGTTTCGTCTTCCTGCACGTCGGTGGGGAAGCTTGTTTCAGCCGAAGGAGATGACCACTCATCGTACCTCCCTGCGTGAATCATCTTCGTAGCTTGCTTGGGAAGCTTGCTGTGTTCGGTGCGAGGTTCCATGGCTGTCCTCCCAAGTGAGACTGAGGTGCTCTGTGGGGTGTGGTGTGAGCTCAGGGTTTGATTTCATTCGGAGGGTTTGATTGTGGGAAGCTTGCTGTGTTCGACCCCATCCCTGCCAGTTTCAGTAAGATGGTGCAAACGCACCGTTTCAGTAAGCTACAGTGGCCACAGGTACGCGAGAGGTACGCTAGCCGTGTGCAAGTAGCATTTTTCATTTTATTAGTATGTGGTGCGGCTACAATGTTGATAAAATGAGACTCATATGTGGCATTTTTTCATTGAAGGGCTGCTATTTTAAATAGATTGATTGGTTCAAAGTTTTTCTCTAATATAAGATGTGTAATTTTTTTACAAAACTACTAGGTACAACCGGCCTGCGTAATTGTGGGATAACCTGCTGGCTACGTGATGAGAAAAAAAAAAGGAATGCAAAAATACAAACGGAAAAAGCAAATAAAGAAAAAAGGAAAGAAGGAAGCGAGAAGCAAAGTAAAAAGCTGATATTTTCTTCTTCCAGTAGCAAACTAGCGCACAACCAAAATTCATGATACATTGAAGCATTTCTCCACCAAGAAAAAAAATGCCCATATCTTAGATTTCATTATTAACATATTTCTTCCAAACCCATTTCAAATTTTTGCCAAATGGTAGAAGAGACATCAGAAATGACAAAGATTGTTGAAGAGATTCCTTGAAAAGACACTATTGGAGAGAGAGTTTATGAGGAGTGTAAAGTGACCGAGATGCTTAGTCAACTTGTAGAAGAGGAGGCTAGTAAAAAGGGGCTTGAACTTGAAGAAACAAAAACAGTAGTCAAGGAGTTTCCTGAGAAAGTACTGGAGAAAATTAAGCAGTCCAAGATGAAAAAGGAGGAAGAAACTAATGGGGTTGTGAAGGAAAAGGTTTTGAGAGGGAAACCAGAAACAGTGACAATTGTAGCTGACAAAGTGCCTAAAGGAGAGAAAGAAGACCACGAGCCCGAGAGTAAAATTGCAAAAGAAACTCAACCGATTGTTGAAATAAGCCAGCATCTTAACCGAACCTCTATTCAAGTGTTCCTCTTGGACTTTTGTTACAGAAATTACAGAGCATAACAAGCGACCTTCGTGGTCTGTACAATAGGGGCAACCGCCCTCTCCACCAAAGCTAGTTCCCCGTATTTTGGTTTATTTCCATTCTTTCTAAAAAGAGTTTCTATCCCCATCCTTCAAAATATTGATGTATAGATTAATCACTCAATTAAACTTGTTTTATGGTAGTGGTAGATAAGATGAATCTTCGGCTAAAAAAAAAAAAAAAAGCATAGGAAGAACCTCTATGGCAGCAACAGTGTCTCCTTCGGCCAAGCCTGGTGCCTAGGCACTTGACTCCGAGCAAAAAGAGGCCGAGCTTCACCAACTACAACATAACGAAAACTAGCCCATCTCCAGAATTCCAACTAAGCCTCTCACCGATTTTCCAACCCTGTCTGCTGCGGTCACCTCCAAGTCGAAGAAGAAGAAGAGTTAGACCATCTCCCTCGCTGAGCTCACAGCCAAGATGGGGTTGCTCTAACTGGCGATGATGAAGTGGTCTTCGATAGTGGCTTCGTGGGTTCGTAGAGACAACCGAGGGTGGAGAAACGAAGGGAAGGGGTTGGCTTCGTGGAGAAGATGTTGGGCAAAGGTGCGTTTTGAGACATCAAATGAAACGTTGCGTTTAATCTCCATGTGGGCGACAGTTCCCTAAAGGTTTCCCAAGGGCAGTTGTATATAGTATTTTTCATTTTTTTAATGTATTTTATTTCAGTACTAACTCTTTTTATTTTGTAACAAACTAATTCCCGCAATCTTTACTTGTTGGAAAAAGTTTTTTTGGTCACTAATACTTATTTGCGGCAAAAAATGTTGTCAAAAATATATATATTTGCTACCAAACAAATTTGGTCAAAAGCCAACGCAACAGTTATTTTGTTGTTGAAAATAATTATTGGCAGCGATTTATATCACTGTAAATAATTTTTTGCGACACTAAAATCGTATTGCGAAAACAACAATGGCCGTTGTGATAGCTTTTTGCGGCAGAACATCTTACTAGTTGCGGCGACTATTTGCAGCCAATAATGAAGCGACGCAATAGATAGCTTTGAGACGCATTTTTTCCATCCCCTGGCGACGAAAATTAATGGACGCAAAATTTTTTTTTGGCACATTTAGTATAACATGCCAATGCCAAAATATTTTTTAAAGCATGCATGGTAAAAGAAACCTTTTATTTAATTAGCAACTAGTACTGGAAAATCCTTTAATTGCAGCGAACCTAGCTAATTAATTAATAAAGGATGATCAGTACTTATATGTAATATTATTTGATTAGTTTGATTACACAGTTCAAATGAGATGAAATAAGATTTTTTTTTAAGTTGATGAATAAAATATTGTTATAATATAATTTTTTAATTTTATTTTTATTTTGAGATTTAAAAAAAATAGAATTATTTATTATATTTTGTGTGAGAATTTAAAAAAAAAATTATAATAATTATATAAGATGAAATAATTTAATTTAATTTTATGTAACTAAATCTACCCTTAAATTTGTAGAGTAGTCTAACCTTTTCTCGAAGGCATTAGTGGAAGACTTGGACCAATTGATATTTACAGGTCAATAATTATCCACTTCCATCATTATGACAATTGAAAGTTTGAGCACGTACGGGTATTATCAATACGAAACTTCAAAATCTATGCAGATAAATTTCATACCAGAATCTTGTCGCTTTACAACTCACATATGATGCCCAAGTTATATCATATATAAATATATATATATATATTCAATTGCAAATCACATGAATTATATATGTTTCTACCCGAGAACGTACGATATGAAAGGAAAAGACTAGTAAGGCCTGCCCATTCTGCATTGAAGCTTACAGCATAAATATGAACATTTCAACATCAACTTGGCATCATATTTGATACTGATACATACAAGTTTCAACGTGTTGCTTATTTCATTAATGTTACCATATATATATAACGTGTCTCGTACGCTTGAAACAAAGAAGTTCTCCATCACGATCGAGCTCTTATTAATTCAATACTATCATGTATATAAACTCGTTATTAGGAGGCCATAGTAATGATCCATATATCGAGATCTTCAAACCCTGAAAATCACAAATAAAAAGAAAAACAATGACGAATTAATTACAAGCTTTTGATATTTAATGCACGTACGTTAACAAACAGAAGTAGTACTACTAAATTAATGTGCAATTTCATAGATCGAGACTTACTGAGTATACTCAATTCTGATTTTTCCGGCATCAGGATTAGCTATTGCTGCGAAAGCTTCTTGAGAGAGATCGATAGTTCCCTGACATCCTGCTGGACAGTAATCGACGATTTTAACCACAACGCTTGTACCCTTGCAAGGTTGTGGTACACCCTGATTTGTTGCTCCGATGCATCTGACTCTATAATTTCTCCCACAGGCTGCCCGATTCGCCCATATTGCATCGCTTGCAGCAGCTATCATGACACCGTTGTTTTGAAATCCGTAGCACGAAGAGGCTGCAGTCAACGATAATAATTATTTGTTGAAACTCATGAATTAAAAGTTTTTATAAATCTGATCACGTAATTGGAGTTTGATGCATGTAGGGAAGTACATGATAGCATTTGCCGGCCCCATATGAAATTGAGTATGCTAATTTGCATGCATCACACTAGTTAGTTAGATTGATTTCTTAGTCAGGAGTTTACTTTGATTGAGATGATCAATTTGAGCACATGAAGAAAATAAAGATTCCTAACTTGATGGGATTTTAGTTAAGTTGAATTATTAATTAAGAAATCTAATTAACTTTTCTCTAATTTCAGTGAATCTTGTTAAAAAAAAAAAAGAAGAAACATGATAGTACTTAAAAATAAAAAGAATTATATTTATAAGGCGATGCAAAGAATACGTATATTCTCAACGTTATTGACATGACAGATATTGATTGAGAAGAAAAGTTTAAAAAATATAAGAACTCTTTGCATCAAAAATATGTCCACTTTAAAAATCTGAAAGATACAAGTAAAATATGACATGAAAGCTCATAAGATAGATATATATATGTATATATATATATATATGCATACATACACATGCGCCGATGTTAATTAATAGAAACATATAAATGGATATACTCACGAACATAAGGAGGAGTGTAGAAAGTAGCCGTTCCCTCTGCAGCATTTGCCACTGACGTGAGAGTACATATGGTCATGGACACCATGATCAAAGCACGAATACCCAACCCCATCTTTTTTCCCTATCAAAAACAACACGATGAGTCTATGACACTTCTACTTCTTCGATGCAAAGAAGTGAAATGATGCCTCCAATTTATAGAGTAATATAAGAAGACTAATTGGTATATTTTTCCACACTAATAAATAAAGAAAAATTCTATTGATTATCTCTACACACTATTTTTTTTTCTCTTATCAAATGTGTGGTATATGAATAATGAGTAGAAGAATTTAATAAGTTTAAGAAAAAAAATTTTAAAAAATAAAAAGAAATATGGGTTGTGGTGTGTAAAAATGATGAGTAGCAAAGCTCATAAATAAATAATTAAGAAAAATTCTTCTCATCGATCATTATCATCACCTCACACCTTATACTTTTTGAAAAATATTTTTATATTCTATAAAAAATACCTCACAACCTATGAAAAAATTATAAATATAAAATGTAAAAATAAATAGTGCTGTCTTCCTTATCGCCTCAGAGGTACGTACAATAATTTTATGTTCTTTCACTCGGAACCACCTTAATTTCTTGTGGTCTCTAGTCAAATGAACGTGCAAAATTGTCAGGGCGGCGTGTATGCCTTCTGGCCTCACAACCTCACATCATCATAATCGAAATTTTCCTCCTTGTCCACTGTATTAATATATCTTATAGTAATCCAAGTTTTAAATGAAATTTTTTTTTCAAGAGTTATTTTTCACCATTCTATACTTCATATTTTATAAAAAAAAAAAAAAAAACATTCTTATATTTTATAAAAGATAACAATCTATACCTTAAAAAAAAAAATTAACATCATGTGTAGAGTGTATGGTATAAACAGTTATTGGTTTCTAGTAAAATTCGTTTTAAATAGTGTAATTTTGTGTACGTCTTTTATAATAAATATTTTATTAAAAAAGAATTATTTTTATATACTTTTTAATGCAGAATCTACAATTTTATAAAAATCTTATGAAATTTATCTATTTAAAAATTTGTTAAAATCATTTTTCATCCAACTATATAAATATATATACATTTATATATATCTATGGATTCCGAGAACAGCTAGGATTGGAAAGTGAGAACAAATTGCCGTGCTCGTGAGGGGGCTCCCATTATGGCCAGTTTATGAAATATACCGAAAAATATTCTTCAACTAATATTATAAACGACAATGGTAAGGTGCTCGTCAAATATGCCTAAATGTGCCTACTAAATATGCACATTAGTTTAAATGAGTTTTTTTTTTTTTTTTCCTTTTTATAAGTATTTTTTAAACATCCTGATCATTAACCAATAAAAAAAATAAAAAATAAATATATGAGTGGAAACATTTCATACTATCATTTTCTTATTACAGATTAATTAGTCTTGATCGGAATGCGTAAATTACAAACCAAAACAAAATAAAATGGAAAAATACGTACTATGTTTATGGTCCCAACTTCTTGATGTATTTTCAATTTTGTCGTGCTTATTAATAGGGTGTTAACTTTGAATGTCTTCGTTACGTTTATGATACTTATTTGTTTGTTTGTTTGTTTCGTTGCATTCCATTTCTAACTTTGTTATGTTTGTCGTTATGTTTAATTATTTTTTGGATAAGTATTGTGAGGGGGTAAATATACCAGGCCCAAAATGGATCTCAAGGTCTAACCCATCAAGAGGTCATCACTAGAAGACAAAAGAAAAGAAAGCAAAATTCATGAATGAGACTTCCATACTTTATGACTGTACAAATAATTTCTTTTATTTAATTAATTATTTTGTTACATTGGATGCTATAATTCAAAAAGAAATAAATACAATATTAAACAGTACTTATAAAAGATTAATGTTGTTTAAAGTTAAAGTCTACTACAACATTAAATACTGTAAAATCATATATATGTTGTATTTATCCATGTATTTTAAAATCTTAAATTGATCGCTCTTGCTCCCTCCAAAATACAACCACATTAATTAATGATAGAAAAAGTAGTGGAAGATGATATATATATATATATATATAGTGGCAGAGTAGCACCGCTTCATTTGACCGATAGGCTAAATTAAGTTCTTTGTTTTTATTCAACTTTTTTATTCATATATATATTTTTTTATCATTTTAAAACATTTTTAAAAATTATATAAAAAACATTAATACACTAATAGTTATTTTCTTAACTAATAAGTAAAAATAAAATAAACTAAAGGAGGTGTCAAAATGAGGTGTCAAATTTAGATGTTAAAGTAGCATTTTTCATATAAAT
Source organism: Pterocarya stenoptera (assembly GCA_003123785.1). Classification (NCBI taxonomy): domain Eukaryota; kingdom Viridiplantae; phylum Streptophyta; class Magnoliopsida; order Fagales; family Juglandaceae; genus Pterocarya; species Pterocarya stenoptera. Next base: position 79,484 of record QEOT01123764.1, read on the forward strand.
ATATATATATGCAAAAAAAGAACTAAAGAAGTAATATTTATCATTCTTTTCTTATTAAATAATGTTAACACGTGCAGTACTTACAACTTGGCATCCTCAAGCCCCTGTAAATGACAAATGCAAAAGGCAACAATTAGTGAATTCGATCCATGTCTTCTATGGATCATAATTGATGCAGCTTAATTAATTAAGTAATAGAAATATTAAAATGTAGAATTGGACCGACCAAGTAAGTCTTTAGCAGCCGAGAAAAAAAAAAGTAAGTCTTGAGCAATCCTATTTTTTCCATTAGATTAGGCATGAGTTAGCTAGCTGTTGTGGAAGAAAGCCTTATCTAGAGAAAGATATATCGATGGTCCTTTTGTCTTTTGACTCATGATCACTTTAGCCCAAAAGTCACTTAACGTGAAAATATATTCTTTATCTCAATATATATAGTACATACTGACAAAGGATAATATCTAGAAACGATTCCTCAGTCATTGCCGTGACTTTCGCCCCCATGATTTATTCATTTTCTTGCATAGTTGTACATTTTTATACTTATTACTTTTCTTATTTTGTAATGGTATAGCTGGTTGTAGAACTCTAAACTTTCCTGTAAATGAATACAATGGCCTCATACGTGAGGTAAGCCATTCTTCTACATGGTATCAGACACTCCAGAAGTTGGTACAATGGCATTTTCTTCAACCTCTTTGGTCTCACTTGTGGATGAATTTGCTTCACTTGTGTTTTCTCCTGCCAAGACTAACCTCCCTATGGTCTCATTAAACTTGCTTCCATTAACTACCTGCTATATTTTTCTACCCTAATAAATAAAGAAAAATTTTATTGATCATTTCTATACACCACATTATTTTTCTCTTATTAAATGTGTGGTATATGAATGATGAGTATAAGAATTCAATAAGTATAAGAAGAATAAAATTTAAAAAAAAATGATGTGTTGTGTGTAAAGATGATGATGAGTAGAAAAATTTATAAATAAATAATTAAGAAAAATTCTTCTCATCAGTTACTATTTATTACCTCACATTTTATACTATATAAAAAACACGTTTATACCTTATAAAAAATACTTCACATTCTATAAAAAAAATTATAAATATAAAGAATAAAAATAAATAGTGATTAATGCATAGCCAGATATTCTTGCCGTCCTTATCCCCTCAAAGGTACGTACAATAATTTTATATTCTTTCACTCGGAATTATCTTAATATTTTTTGAAAAATGATTTAAGCATAATATTTTTTTTAACATTTTACATAATTATATTTTAAGTGAGAGATATTTTTGTAAAATATATTATAAAAATAATAATATTTTATAAAAATATTTTTATTTTATAATATTATTATGTAATATATTTTGTAATGTATTGCTTGAATTATTACTTAATTTCTTTTGGTCTAAAGTCAAATGAACGTGCAAAATTGTCAGGGCGGCGTACGTCGTCAAGCCTCACGAGTCACAACATCACATCATCATCATCGGAATTTTCCTCCTTGTCAACTGTTCTTAAATATATCTTATAGTAATCTCAAATTATAAATACAAGTTTTAAATAAATTTTTTTTTATGAGTTATTGTTTATCATATCACATCTCATATTTTATAAAAAAAATCTTTATATATTATAAAAGATACTTTTACATTCTATTAAAAAAAAATCACATCATATTTGAAGTGTATGATATAAACAGTTATTGATTTATAACGTTTTAAATAAATTAATTTTGAAACTCAAAAAGAAAAAAAATTTGTGTATATCTTTTATAATAAATATTTTATTAAAATAAATTATTTTTATATACATTTTAATGCGGAATCTACAATTTTATAAAAACCTTATGAAATTTATCTATTTAAAAATTTATACAAATCATTTTTCATTCAACTATATATTTATATATATATATTTATATATATATATATTTATATCTATGGATTTCGAGAACAGCTAGGATTGGAAAGGGCTAGATAAGATCAGTATTAACTACCAGGCCCATTCTCTTTCTCTAAGTCCGGCGTCCCCTCCCTTCCAATCTCAGCCCTTCTTGTGCCGCCATTAATCACCGTGAGCGAATTAAAGCCACTGGCTGTGCGAATAGGGCATAAACAATGTTTCTGTCTAATAATATTTTTCTTATTTTGCCCATGATTTTATCAAGAATATGGCTTATGTTTTGTCTTCTTTCTTGCTTCTGCCGACTTCTGGTTGATGTCTTTTTATAGTACTTTTAATTGAGCTTATGTCTTGGTTTTGTATTTATTTCATCTCAGCTTTTTACAAACATTTTCTTTGCTCTTTTTTCATTTTCTCGTTTAGGTCCCGTTTAGATATAGAAACATTATCAATTCATCTAATTTCATCTCATTATTATAAGCAAGTACTTTTAATGATATTGTGATTTTTTTTTAATGTTTAAGGATATAACAAATTGAATAAAAAATAAAAAAAATAAACTTTTTTGTCCGTATCGGAACCCATCTCGGAGGGTGTATCACTGCTCTTAGGCTTTAGATATGAAAAATGAGTAATGTTACAAATCGGTTTGAGCTTTACAATTGGATTAGAGTATTTTTTTTTTCCAAATTGATACCAACTCTTCATAAAATTTTAATGAAAAACCAAAAGCTTGAAAATTAAACTTTAATGTTGTGCAGCATTTTATTTTCTTTAATTTTGAATTATATAAATATCAAATTGAATTGTTACATTTTAGTATAAATCTAATTTTTCCCTTTTATTAATGATTTTTGTTTAATGATTTAGTAAGAAATAAACGTAATTTTTTTTTCATTTCCCGATAAATTGAATAGTTTATTAATTATCCTGAAATTAATTACACTATTTGAGACTTTATATAATATATGATTAAATTATTTAATATTTACCATTGTAGTTTTGAATTTTAAAATTAACACATTATATGTTTATTTTGGAAATAACAAATATACAACATACGCATCCAACTATAACTATTAAGAGTAATAACAGTAGGTTGGTTAGTATAATTACAAATTTTCATAAGGAAATAAATTATAACTTCTTAATAATTTAAAAATATAATATATCATTATTACTATTTTATTTAGCCAAGTCTGAGAATGTTAAATAAATTAATGTTTTTCATTGTTATTATTTTTTTTATAGTACTTCTATTTTAGTAATATTAAAAAGGGTTATGAAAATTTTTGAAGTAAATTAAGATGATCTGGTTTACATTCTTAAACTAAGAGCTAAACTATCTTTGGAGTAACGCAATGATTTAACAATATTTGTAGTGCTGAATAATATGGTCTAAAAATATGTTAATATATATTAGAACATTTTTAATTTTTTCCTTCTATGAAAATTTATATAATGTTGAAATTTTTCTTTTACATATTTATGAATAAATGTTTAATAATTACTAACAAATTATCTTCTCATAAAGAAGACAAAATTAAAACAATTTTTTTTCAATAATCTTTTAGTATAATCCATAATTTAAAAACGTTTCTCCCATAACCATATGAATTCACCCTATATTTTTTTATATAGAAACCTAACAAAATTATCATTAACATTAATTTTAATTTTCAAATTGTAATAAACATCTTTTTTATTTTTTATTTATTTAAATATGTTCTTTATAGTTTTGATATATGTAGGCATAGTATGAATATAGGTAGATAGAGCACGTTAACTTTATGTTTTAATTATGTTTCACCATTTTATAATTCCTAATAAAATTTTAGTATTAATATTTTTATTATTAATTTAAGCTTTTATTAAAATTTTCTTATTAAATTTTTCTGTTATATAACTAAATAAAACACTGACTTATATAGATATATCATTTCTATTAAGTTTATATTAAGTTTACCTCAAATTATGTAAATCCATGATTTCATGTTTTAACTTTGTTTAAAAAA
>QEOT01123765.1:7294-24288 GCA_003123785.1 Pterocarya stenoptera
ACGCAATAATTTAACATTATTTATAGTGCTGAATAATATGGTCTAGAATATATTAATATATATTAGAAAATTTTTAATTTTTTTCTTCTCTGAAAATTTATATAATGTTTGAATTTTTATTTTATATATTTTTGAATAAAGATTGAGCTTATTCAAAATAAAATCTTAAAAAAATAAATTTTATTTCTTTCCATTATTTTTTTCCTTTAATTTGTACTTTAATAACTAATCCAAATTTAACTTTGAAAATTTATAATGTATTACAACTTGTTCAAATTCTTTTTTCTAGTTATAACTGATAAAATATAATTATATGATTAAATTATTTAACACTTAGTAATTTACTTTCTAAGTTTAAAATTAACACATTATTATAATTTCTATGTTATAGTTGTCAATATTTTACACATAACATATGTGATATTTATTATGATCAAGAATANACACACATATTTAAACATCAATATATATGTTTAAATTGAATGGTGAAAATGAGAAATCACATATTATTGTATAGTATATGAGATGATGAACTGAATTTTTTCTCTATAATTCATTATTTCTACTTTTTAAAGTAATTTATTTATTTAAAAAATAAAAAATTATGTAAAATTAAACTGGACACACGTGCGAAGCACGTTGTCTTTCCTAGTATATATATATAAACTGATTTTGGACAGTAAATATCTTTTAAGGGAAAAGATATCTTTTAATGCCTAATTATTTTCTGTAATTGATTTGTTAGGCTCCTTGGGTCCTGGGAGTACATTGACACTAAAATGTCAAAAAATAAAAATAAAAAAACTAATTGAGACAACTCAAGCTTCTGGAAATGACTAAAAAAAGTGAAACTTATGGTGGAAGAATAACTATATTGATGGAGCCTTACACGCACATCATATATATTTCATAATTTATTTTGAAAGATAAAATAAACCCATATATAATAAACATTTATACTCTTTAGTCATGACAAAAATCATATCGGTCACTTTTTAACGGCCAATGTGCTTGGACAAATGCAGCAAATAATGATAGTCACATAACATATTTTACAATACATATTACAAAATGAAAATAATTTTGTAAAATGATTTTACTTTTATAAGATATTTTATAAAAATACCCCTCCTTTTTAAACATTGATGTTATAAAGTACCACAAGAAATGTGTATTGAGTTTTTTTTTTAAATGTATTATTATTATTTTATATAAATGATTAGACGCATAATTGTTTTGGTGGAGCAACTATCCTCTTCTTTGTTCATCTCTAGAGGGATTTGTTTTGAGGGATTGAGGTTAGAATGTCTGTTGATCAAAACGGTCACAACTCAGAGTCATGGCACTATACAACATCCTCTTCCTCATCTGACTACAACCACCTTGCCAAGCTTAAAGTGCCCCAGAAACAGGCTTCTTTGACAAATAGCCCAAACAAGTGCTCATCCTGCTGCATCCATCCAAACCAAACTATTAATGAGGGTGGTTTTTATAATTCCTGTGTAGTGTTCAAGACAGTAGACGCTAGAAGTTGCGAATTTTTTTTTTTTTTAAAGTGAGGATTCGTACCAGAAAGAGTCGGATGCTCCTCGAAAGCACAAGAAGCATATAAAGAGAATTCATTAATCAAAGACTTCTCAACTTACAGATAACGGAGGCATGCATATAGATGCTTGCATCATCATGAAAACTATTGAGTAATGAACCATGGATGGCAATATTCCTGATGCGCTTTGAGGAAAACTAAATTTGTAAATTTTGTTTTGGGCATAGTTCTATAGCGTTTAGCGAGAGAGAAGAACCTGCCACAGTACATTACCCAGACTCTGCTCGTGTTTCTTCAACGAGCTCCGAAACTTCTTGCTCATTTAGCAGACGCACCCCAAACTTTTTCACGTTCCCGGGCGTCCGGTTGTAACTGAAGCTTCAATGAAGCTCCATTTATCAATGTTATCTGCAACCTTTGAAAACCACGCACGTGATATATATACTACAATTCCAATTAGCATAACAGCACGTACACTGTAGAGGTGCAGTCGTTCCGGAAGTTCCAAGTTTTGCAGACGACCTTCATCAGTCGCGAAATGACACAGAACCTGGTGACTCTCTTTCAAGTTGGAAGTCCTAGAATTCGAATTTTTGTGCTCTCGGACTTCATATACAATAAACATGCAGGCTGCATATACCGACCACTTACTATTATCATCTGATTTGAGACGCAGCCGGATTCTTGTTGAGGATTCAGCACGCTGAACGTCGAACCACTCTGGTATTTCAGGGGTTAGCAAAGAATAATAACGGACAAATATACTGCCAATCCCTTTGAACATATCTGCCTGTAAAGAATTGAGAAATGAAAAAAAAGACAACAAGAATATGATCAAATGTATGCGGGTTACGCATCTGTGTATGAGAGAGAGAGAGAGAGAGAGAGAGAGAGAGAGAGAGAGAGACCTCAAGGGTTCTTCCAAGTTGTGCTTCTGTCAACTTTTGAAGAAAGCGATATCTTTTAACTTCATGCTCAGCTGGTGGAGAGTAATCAATAATAGCGCCTGCTGGATCTGAAGTTTCATCAAAACACATCTCCAACGAAGTACAGCCGTAAGCCCATACATATGATAGACTTGATGGAAGTGTTGGCAATGATTGAAGCATACTACAATTTCTCAAGGAAAGTTCTTCGAGGTGCGAAAGTTGCCAGATGCTATCTGCTATGCTTGAAAAATTGTTGCCACTGAGATCAAGAGACAATAGTGAGGATTTATAGGCCACTAAGATCACTGGGGATTGCTTCATTCGATAGATTGCAGTCGCTGAGATCAAGCATTGTTAAAGAGCTAAGGTGACTGATGCTATCGGGTATGCTCCTAAACTTGTTACCACTGAGATCTAGAGTCCCTAGTGAGGATAGGCCTCCATAGTTGTAAATTTTGTACCGTACCGGCCAGTACGGCCGGTATTTTCCGTACCGGCCACCGGACCGGTACAGGTACACTATATATTCCGTACCGGCCGAAATACCGGCCGATATTTCGGCCTCTTTTTTTTTTTTTTTTTTTTTTTAATATATTTTCAGACTACAAGTTTATTTTTTAACCCTTAATTCAGACTAGATTATTTATAATTTATATATCTATGTATTTATATATAATTTATTTATATATAGACTATTATTTTGAAATATAATTTATATATATAATTTATTCATATACCGAAATGTTATCCCGAAACGGTACACGAAACGGTACCGGTATCGAAATATTTCGTTCCAGTGACTCGACCGGTACGGCATCCGGTACGGTATTCAAAACATTGTAGGCCTCTAAGGTCATTGGGGATTCCTCCATCCGACAGATTGCAGCCGCTTAGATCAAGCATTGTTAAAGAGCTTAGGTGACAGATGCTATACGGTATGCTCCTAAACTTGTTCCCTCTGAGATTTTAGAGTCTGTAGCGAGGATAGACCTCTCAGGTTACTGGGAATTGCTCCATCCGATAGATCGCACTCACTTAGATCCAGAAATAGTAAAGAACTTAGGTGGCAGTTGCTATACGGTATGCACCTAAACTTGTTACCTCTGAGATTTAGAGTCTCCAGTGAGGATAGGCCCCTAAGGTCACGGGGCATTGCTCCATCAGATAGATTGCAGTCTCCTAGATCCAACAATAATAAAGAGCTTAGATGACAGATGCAACAACAGAAGAGCAAATCCCATGATTTAGGTCCCAGACCCTTGCATCCATTTAAGTAGTCTTTCAAGGCTCTTCACATGTAAAATGGAGGATGGTACTTGTCTTATACTAGTTACATCTGTAACAAGCTCCTCCAAGCATTCCATGCTCCTCAAATCCTCCGGCATTTTGTCAAGTTCTGAGCAACCAGATAAGATCATGAGATCTTCAAGGGACGGCAAACTAAAGATAACCCTCGGAAGAATTGAAATGTTTTTACAATCTACTAAACTCAAAATCTGAAGGCCAGATAAAGTCTCAAATGAAGGTGGTAGTTCAGCTTCTATGAAGGGGTTGAAATTTATAAAAAAAAAAAAAAAAAAATCTAAAAAAATTTACTCTATGAAGACATTTTCAAGTTTTCAATATTAATCTTTGACACAAAAGAAATTATTGAATTTCTATAATAATTTAGAGAATTGAGGATAGTTAGTTTATTTATCAACTTACATATATCTCGTAATTTCACGATTAAACAATTTTTTTTCAGACGGTGAAAATAAAATAATTAATACATACCGAATTATTTATTTATTTACTTATTTTGTTTCGATACCAACTGATTTCTCAAATATTAATCGTCAGCTGTCTTCCTCTTCAAACATCCTCTTCGACTTGGCCGAAGTTGAAGGATAAAATTTAGATTATTTATGTCAAAAAGATCTCAAGTTGGATTGGACATCTTTAAAATAATTTAGATTTTAGATATAGTACTTCACTAAATATAGTTAACTACAATGTTTCATCAAATATTAAAATATTAATTTCTCACTTCAAGTAAATAAAATAAAATAATTAGAATATAATTAACACTTAACATTTAGAATATAATTATTATTAATATTTAATTGGTAGAACTACAAATAAAATTAAATTAAATAAATAAATTATTAAATTAATAATATTTTATTATTATATAGAAAGAAAATAAATAATCTAATGTAAAAATTAAATTTAAATAAAATTTAAAGATCGAATTTAACCAATCGAATGAGAATTCTCCAGAGCAACTCGGCATGTCTGGTTTTCGTTCGGATAAAAAAAAGTCGTCCGGTGTAGGAGATGGTTATTATTTATTATTTTGAGAGACGTGAATTAATAAATAAAGGAAGAAAAAAACTATTATGCCGTCCATATGTTAGTGCTCTATTTGACCGCTGAATGAATTTTTTTTTTTTTTTACGTAATGATTAAGAAGTACTTTTTAGTGTAATGATATATTTTTTATATTTTTTTAAATATTTAAAATTGATAAAACAAATTAAATAAAAAATTACTTTTACATTAGCGGTCACTTGCAGCGGTAAGTTTCAAGCGATACAGTAGTGCAGCTCATAAAGGAATCCAATAGTAGTTGAAAAAACTAAATTAATAATCATAAGGGAGCAGCTACTCTGCCGCCCAATGTTGACAGCTGGGTGGTACGCCTAGCGTAAAGTTTTTTTTTCACATTTTTTTAATATATTTAAATACATTTAAAAAAACACACCAATATATTTAAAATCACTTCCATAATTATTAAGTAAAAAAAAATTTTTTTTGACTAACTGTCAAATAGAGGTGTCAAATGGAAGGGGGCATAATAGTGTTTTTCTAATCATAAACAGTTACCACTTACGAAGTTTTGACGCAAGGATGCATTATTCAAATGGAGACCAATAATAATTTAGAAAGCTTTTTGACCAATAAAGACAGACGGCCAAAACTAAAGAAGAAAACAGCGACCCATGAAAACCAGAAGAGTAAGGTTGGATTTAGATACACAGTTGGTTAGGTTTGGTAATTAAGTTTAAGAAAAATGTTATTTGTAACCGGCTAAAAAAACCGCCAGGAAACCGTGTCCAACGTGACAAAAATGAAACGACCACGTTTCATTCAACTTGTCAAAACGCACGGTTTCTTTTTCATCTTGTTAGACCCAAGAAGCTCCCATCTCCATGAAGCCACCGAAGTCTTTTTCTCCAGAGCCACTCCCCCCTTCATCTTCTCCACAAACTCGGTGAAGCCCCCTTCGTCTTCTCCACCCACATCTGAAATCTACGAACCCAACCCACAGAGCTCTACATTGAGCCCCTTCATCATCTCTTCGTCTTCCCAAGCACTTAGATCTAAAAGTGCTGAGGGAAGAAATGCACTTGGGTTGCACTAAAAGTGCCGAGGGGAAGATAGGTTATTGCATAGCACATGGCGGTGGTAAGAGGTGTAAGATGGAAAACTGCAGTCGGAGTGCTGAAGGACAGGCTGGTTTGTGCATCTCTCAAGACGGTGGACGACGTTGCAAGTACCATGAATGTAAAAAGGGTGCGCAAGGGAGCACCATGTTCTGCAAGGCACATGGTGGAGGCAACCTTTGCATATATACTGGGTGCACTAAGGGTGTTGAAGGGAGCACGCCATTTCTGCCACAAGACCAATTTTTCCTGCAACTAAGTCAAGCTTCGTCTAAATTCTGAAGTTTTCCTCTTTCCTATTTCATTCTTTTTTTTTTTTTTTTGGCCACGTCAACCACGGTTCCCTCGAGGTTTCGCGACTCAGTTGCTTGTAGCATTGCTGTAAGTTTAAACATAAAATTTTTTATCTCATCTCATCATTACAATTTTTTCAAATTTTCATACAAAATATAATAAATAATTCAACTTTTTCAAATTTCAATCTAATTTTTTTAAATTCTAAAATAATAATAATATTAAAATATAATATTTTAAACTTTCATTTAAAATTAAAAATTCTCATCTCTCTCCAAACTTAATCTTAATATGAGATGAGATGAGATGTTTTAAATAGTAGTTAAATAAAATATTGTTAGATATGATTCTTTAGTATTATTTTTATTTTAAGATTTGAAAAAGTTGAATTGTTTATTATATTTTTGTATGAGAATTTGAAAAAATTGTAATGATGAGATGAGATAAGATGTGTGTATCCAAACCTAGCTAGGGCGGCCTCAAACATGCGAATATAATCGAGCATGCTATTTAGCCTTGTTAAAATGTTGTCGTTTAAATAATGTTCAAGGATTTTAATTTTTACTTAATATTAAAGAAATAATTATTAATAAAATTGTCTATTTTTTAATTAATTTTCTCATAATAATAATTAAGAATGTTAAAATATTATTTAAAAATAATAATAATAAAAGAATTATAAATTTGTACAGGTTTACCGCTTGGCGGCCTCCTAGAACCCTCCATAAAAGATTACTATTTAACACGTAAATTTATAAATTTAAATGTATATAATTTTTTTATGGTTAAAATATTTCAAACAGCACTAAGTGTTTAATTTTTAATATGATATTTGATATTTACTTATAAAAAAATATGATATTTGAGTGTTACTAAGGTGCCGTTCAGCATTGATAAAATTTACTTTTTTAATTTTTATTATTCATATTTTTTTAATATTTCTAAACATTTAAAAAAAAATATCAATACACTAATAATTATTTTTTTAATCAGTAAGTAAAATATATATATATAAATGGTCAAAATAAAAGAACAAAATAAAGAGACATAATAACATTATTGCGATGTTTTTATCTTTTGAAACATAAATGATTCGGATATGGATTTTATGTTTGCATTATTTGAATCCTACAAGAGGGGTTTGCCTCGCCTCCCGGAATCCAAATGAACGAAACAAATAAATCAGAACAAATGTTGAAAGTTCAATAATTGAAGTGGCAACCGATCACACCATCTTTGGCAACTTTTCATGTAAATTTGAAAAAATAGAAAACACTTCACCGCTTACCAATGTGTAATGGCAACTTACTTGCTAATGCTCCGTCAGGGGGATATGTCATATGTAGGAGTGACAATATGGGATACGACCCGTTAATCTAATACGAACACGACATGACAAAGACGAATTGACCCGTTAAGACACAATTACTTAACGGGTTGATAACAGATCAACCTGTTTTGACATATTAAAAAAGTTAAAGTTACAATTATACTTTTATATCTAACAATAAAATTGTTAGAATTTTAATTTCTATATTTTTATTGTTTGGATTGTAATTTTAGACATGTAATTAATTTTATATTTTTTCCTAGATATTGTAATTTTAACATTTATATAAAATTATATTAAACTAAACTAGGTCAAACGAATTAATTTCGAGTCTGTTTAACGGATTTACATAAACGGGTCATAATGAGTTGACACGACAAGACCCATTATGTTAACGGATTGTGTTAGGCTTTGAGATTTTGACACAATAAGAGTTGACATATAGAGTATAATATACATATCTTAATACGACACGAATACTATCCGTTAACACGATTTGACACCCCTAGTCATATGTCCAAAATTCGAAAATCATGGAGCATTCCTATTGTTTCTGGCAAATTTGACAAAACGGGGCAGTGAGATATGTCAAGAATCTGTAAAGTGTAAACCACGAAGCCTTCGAATTGTCCCTGGAAAATTTGAAAACGCAGGGCAGTGAGATATGCTAAGAATCCGCAACCCACTGAGCATTCCGATTGTCCCTGGCAAATTCGACAAGGCGGGGCAGTGAGATATGTCGAGAATAGATAATACCTGGAGCATTCCGATTGTCTCTGGCAAGTTTGAAAAAACGGGGCAATGAGATATGCCAAGGATCCGTAACCCAAGGAGATTTCCGATTGTCCCTGGTAAATTCGACAAGGCGGAGCAGTGAGATACGCCGACAATAGATAAACCATGAAGCCTTCCGATTGTCTCTGGCAAATCCGACAAAGCAGGACAGTGAGATATGCCAAGGATCCGCAACCCACTGAGCATTCCGATTGTCCCTGGCAAATTCGACAAGGCGGAGCAGTCAGATACGCCAAGAATCGATAACCCCTGAAGCATTCCGATTGTATCTGGTAAATCCGACATAGAGGGGCAGCCCGATATGCCAAGGATCCGTAACCCCCGAAGCCCTCCGATTGTCCCTGGCAAATCGGACAAAGCGGGGCAGCCCGATATGCCTAGAATCTGTAACCCATGAAGCCTTCCGATTGTCTCTGGCAAATTTGAGAAAACGGAGCAGCGAGATATGCAAAGAATCCTTAACCCAAGGAGCATTCCTATTGTGCCCGGTAAACTTGTCAAAACGGAGCAATGAGATATATGAAGGATCTGCAACTCACGAAGCCCTTCGATCGTCTCTGGCAAATTAGACAAACTGGTACAATATGATATTTCAAGACAATGTAACCCAGAAAGGTTTCCTACTGTATCTGGTAAACTTGAAAAAATGGCACAATGAGATATACGAAGAGTGCGTAGCCCATGAAGCCTTCCGATTGTGTTCGGCAAATTCAACAAAGCAGGGCAGTGAGATATGTCAAGAATATGTAACCGATGGAGCATTCCTATTGTATCTGGCAATTTGGACAAAACGGTACAGGACATTTGCCTTAGCTCTTCCAAATTATTCAGATTTCCAATCTCTTCAGGCAGTGCAGACAGCTTATGACAATTGTTGATGCTCAGTTTCTTTAGGTGTATACTCTCGCACAGCCCAGCAGGCCATTCCTACATATCATTGCAATAATTTCTTAAACTGATAGTATGATTCTTCAACTTGCCCAAAAGGTAAAATTATGAATAACATAAACAATTTTGTATTTCCTACTGTGTACCAAAGATTGAGAAGGTACCTTTTCGACAATCTTTTCATATAGAAATAAAGAGCTCCCATCTTGTGGAGTTGCGGAGTGACAACAAAGAGTCATGGCACCTTCATCATTTAATGATTTTAAATTATAGGTAAAGCTATATCTTGGAGATTTACTTCCTGATGTAACCAGAATATTGCAATTTGGCATACGGAGCTCAAACTTCTCAAGAAGGGATTCTGATCCAGACAAGACATCGTCATCCAGTATCAACGATATAGGACCTCCAATTTGACGCAGCAATTGCTTCAGCTGTTTGATTGCATATTCGTCACTTTGAAACTCAGGCAACCGATCAAGATCACCCTTGTGACTAAATATTTTTTGTACAATGACCCTCAAGTCTGGTGTTTCTAAAACAGGGGCAAAGAAAACATTCTCCTTAATAATGCCCATCCAAACAAAACGCAAGTGCTCCTCTTGTTGTGGAGGTATGTCAAGGACTATGCGTCTAACTTCTGCTGCTCCCTGGTACCCAAGAATAATGAAATCAACATGGTGGAAGTTGGAAAAAAAAACAATTACAATAATGATATATGCATATATATGATCCAATAATTTTATATCTGCAATAAATAACCTCCTTACAGTATTATTCTTCAGTACAAGAAGCACATCCTTAAAAACCCACAACCTGCTATATTGGTCAAGCTCTTCATTAGATTCACGAAGAACCCTTTCTTGATCCATTTTTCGTAGCAAGTCATGCATCTCCAAAACACCTCTATCAGGATTTTCTTTTAGTTGATCCCAGACACGTTTCCATTCATCTATTCTTTTATTAAACAAGAAGGTACCCAAATCTTTAAGAGTTCGAGGAAGACCTTTAGCATAGTTCACAAAGTCTTTGGATAGATCCACACAATTATCTTCAGGATGGGGTTTCTTGAAGGGGTTCTGACAAAAGAGTTGCAGAGCTTCATCATCACCAAGCTCCTTAACTCTATATGGAATATACACTCCATGGCTATTCAACACTAGTTTCTCTTTACTCGTTACAATAACTCTACTCCCTTTTCCAAACCATTCATGACTACCTGCTAAGGCTTCCAGTTGCTTGTTTTCATTCACATCATCAAGAATAATAAGCACCCTTATGCTACGCAATCTATCCCTTATCTCATTGTATACCGTACGATCATCCCACCCATTTATAATTTCTCTTTCCTTGAGAATTTCAGAAAGGATTTTTCTTTGTAAATAAACTACACCATGGCTTTGAGTTTCTTCACTGACACAGTAAATAAAGCTGCTAGCTTCAAATTGATGAGCAATTTTATCATAAATAAACTCTGCCAAAGTGGTCTTACCCACTCCATCTATCCCATAAAACCCTATAAAGAGAACATCATCCGATTGAATGTCAAGTAAGTTCATCGTTACCCTTTCTTGGAACTCTATTCCAACAATGTCATGGGAAACAATGCTTTGGCGTTGAATATTCCGTTTGCTATATATGCTTGCAACAATGTTTCTGACAAACATTGATTCATGTCTGTAAAGAAGGTAGGAAAATAGGTTTGATGAGATAACGGTAACCATTGGGAGCTAAACTAAACATGAATCTAATTATATATAAAATTTTAAGTTCGATCTCAAATAAAATTAAACAATGAAAACATCTAATTTCAACGACAGTACTCAAAATGAAAGTAAAATCAATAATGCGAATGTTTTCGGCCAAATAGTAGAGGTACGAAGAAAAAAATACCAGGTTTGATCCTCATGAGAGAATTGCAGAACAAATTTGTTTGGGCAGAAGCAGAATATAAGTTTGGGAATAAATTTGTTTGGCAATGTTTAATTTCAATGCAACAATAATAATATACCGTGTAAGCCAAAAGGTTGAGAGTATAGTTTAGTTTGAATACTTTTACACATCTGTGAATTGTCTTCGTTCGAATTGGAAAAGAAAAAAAAAAGATTTACCCATCCTGTTATTGTATATGCCATCCGCTGGTTTCACCCACATCTCGCAAAGCAGCTCTCCACGTTTGCACATCCTCTTTGACGATCTTGGAATTTTGTTCATGCTTAGCAAGGGCTTCTGCGAATGTATCAGACTGGTGCCGTACGTGAGAGGGATCCACATGATAGAAAACGGGCATAACTACCAGCCCCATATCTTTACGACATCGAACGATCTTGGCCAGTTCAATCAAGCACCACCTCGAAGAAGCGAAATTTGGTGAGAGAACGACAACTGCATACTCGGATTCTTCTATTGCTTTCAAAAGCCCTGAACTTATATACTCTCCTCGCTCGAGTTTTTCGTCGTCCCTAAAGGTGAAAATGCCTCTCTGTTTCAAAGCATCATATAGATGGCCCGTAAAACCCAGGCGGGTGTCCTTGCCATGGAAACTGAGGAAAACTTCGTATTTCCGTCGACGTTCTGGAGGAGAAGAGGAAGATGAAGATGAAGAAACTCGTTGAGTGTTCATGGGAGCCCGTGCGAAGTTTCCTATCTGGCTTGATAGGAACAGAGCATTTCTACACACCCTTTAAGAAGAGATTTCCGTATCAGATCCATAGGCGGCAGGGCCTATGTTAGTTCTAATTCTTGTCCTCTTCTTTCTATACTTTCCCAGGCACTTCTTTCTAACCACTGTAAAAAACCAGAGAACATAAAGTTTTCGTCTTTATTTATTTTTTTAAACAAAGGAAAACGCAGGAAACCTTTCACAAGCACCTTCTTTGCTCGCGCAAAATAACATTAAACTCATACTCTTTGCGTATTTTGATCCTCGTAGAAGCTAACAAAAAATTGCAAGGTGCGTACCTGTGGGATAGACTGAACTTCGCCATCTTGTAAGGAGTAAGAAGAGGAATGTCGGGGGTTTCATCAGCCATTTTCAATGATTGTATTCGTATTCTTTCGACTTCTACCACTTGCGTGCTTCTACTTTGCTTTTCAATTCTGTTCCTGATTTCAAAGAGAAGCGTGTTGAAAAAAACGCAAGACAACAAATGGAAAAGGATTGCGAAATGGAAAATTCTATATACGAGATGATATTTTATCACCAATAAAAACAAGAATTAATCTTTGCATCATCCTACACACTACACATCATAACTTTTTTTAATTTATTTTTTATTTTTTTTTCTTATTAAATGTGTATTATATGGATGATGAATAAAAAAATATAAATGTTTCAAGAAGAGTAAAATAAAAAAAAAATTGAAAAAAATAAAAATAAATAAAAAATATATTGGTGTATGGTGTGTAGGATGATGCATAGCAATGCTCTAAAAACAAATACCAGTAGCGACCAGTCTTCCTAGTCCTCTGTTCCAATTATAAGCACACAGCTGGCTGCATCCCTTTGACAATGGAAAATCGTGTCATTTAATTTGATTAATAGCATAATAATTTATTTTATAAGATTTAAGTATATAAAAAGAATTCAGTATCACGTATTTATAAAAGAAAGAAAACTCTACAACATACATTTATCGAAAAAAATAAAAATAAAAATAAAATCAAGTATATAGTATATAACTACTAAATAGAATAATTCATAAAAAATAAAAAATATTTTAGTAATTAAAAGATTATATAAAAATTAATGTAACTTGATATAAATTGTCATATAATAAAATTATTTTTATTATAAAATATATCTAACATATCATATAAAATAATAATATATGAAAATTATTTTATATAATTTTTTTATTACGGTAACGCAATATAAAAAAAAAAAAATACAGCTCCAGCCTCCACCATAAATTAATAGGGAAGAAAACAGCCCATATCAATAATCAAACTCCAAAACCCACGTGCCTAGTTGTCAAAAAAAGTCTAACTCTATTAACAGTATTCATTAAGAGTAATTTTACGTAGAAATCATTGTAGCTGTGCACTCGTTGCACTCACTACGTGACTCTTTTTAGATTTTTTTTTTTTTTTTTTATCTTTTTTGTGTGTGGTCTAAATGATGCCATATTATGTGTATAAAATGACTTCTCCAAACAATAGCTTCTATCTATATTTATTCATTAACTAAATTCCAAAAATGAATAATTAAAAAAAAAAAGACCTATAAAAATAGATGCGTGTCAAAGTTGTCTATAAAAAATTGTACAAAACTTAGATGGGATATGGTCAAAACTCGATTAAAATATAAATAAATGGTTGGAATCTAACATTATTCATTCTTTAATCATATTGGACAGTCCAATCATCGAATTTCAAAATAAAGATAGACCTGATCCCTCGAATATTTCTGGGTAGTGTATAAATTTTCAATTATTCAACGTAACATTACATATATTCCTCCAAATTGGATTATTTAATTCAAAAAATACATTGAAGACATGAATCTCTATTGCATTCAAAGATGTCTGATTAAACTTGTCTAAAATGAACAAATCATGTCTGCCTTGAAGAGAGAAGAAATAATGTAATATGAAATGGGATTCCTAATTATATTACACGATTGGTGAATGATAGGCTTCCCTTTAGTCAACCGATCAACGCTTGGAAAAATGAGTGATGAGCCTCTGTTCAATCCCCACACAAAGAACACGATACAGGACCTTTTTGAAATGTCTGGTGATTTTTATACGACAAGTCTCCGACCATAAAGATACTTTACTGAAACAAATTCATAAATTTATAAATTTATTTTTATAAAATTTATGTATATATATATATAAAAACTGATTTTGGACAGTAATATCTTTTAAGAGAAAATATATCTTTTAATGCCTAATTATTTTCTGTAATTGATTTGTTAGGCTCTTTGGGTGCTGGGAGTACATTGACACTAAAATGTCTAGAAATAAAAATATAAATAAACTGAGTGAGACAACTCAAGCTTCTGGAAATGACTAAAAAAAAGTGAAACTTATGTTGGAAGAATAACTATATTGATGGAACCTTACACGTACATCATGACATAATTTGTTTTAAAAGATAAAATAAACTCATATACAATAAACATTTATACCCTTAAGTCATGACAAAAATCATATCGATCACTTTTTAAAGCCCAATGTGCTTGGAAAAATGCAGCGATAGTCACATAACATATTTTACAACATACCTTATAAAATGAGAATATTTTTATAAAAGAATGTTACTTTTATAAGATATTTTATAAAAATATCCATTATTTTAATACGCTGTTGTTATAGAGTAAGCACCACAATAAATGTGAATTGAGTTTTTATTTTTTTTAAATGTATTATTATTATTATTTTATATAAATGATTAGACGAATAATTGTTTTGGTGGAGCAACTTAGCCTCTTCTTTGTTCATCTCTAGAGGGATTTGTCTTGAGGGATTGGTGTTAGAATGTCTGTTGATCAAAACGGTCACAACTCACAGTCATGGCAAAATCCAACATCCTCTTCCTCAGCTGACTACCACCACCTTGCCAAGCTTAAAGCCTTAAAGTGCCCCAGAAACAGGCTACTTCGACAAATAGCACAAACAAGTGCTCATCCTGCTGCATCCATCCAAACCAAGCTATTAATGAGGGTTTTTATAATTCCTATGTAGTGTGTTCAAGACAGTAGACGCTAGAAGTTGCGAATTTTTTTTTTTTTAGCTAGGATTCGTACCAGAAAGAGTCGGATGCTCCTCGAAAGCTCAAAGAAGCATATAAAGAGAATTCAGTAATCAAAGACTTCTCAACATACAGATAACGGAGGCATGCACATAGATGCTTGCATCATCATCAAAACTATGAGTAATGAACCATGGATGGCAATATTCCTGATGCGCTTTGAGGAAAACTAAATTTGTAAATTTTGTTTTGGGCATAGTTCTATAGCGTTCAGCGAGAGAGAAGAACCTGCCACAGTACATTACCCAGACTCTGCTCGTGTTTCTTCAACGAGCTCCGAAACTTCTTGCTCATTTAGCAGAAGCACCCCAAACTTTTTCACGTTCCCGCCCGGGCGTCCGGTTGTAACTGAAGCTTCAATGAAGCTCCATTTATCAATGTTATTTGCGACCTTTGAAAACCACGCACGTGATATATATACTACAATTCCAATTAGCTTAACAGCACGTACACAGTAGAGGTGCAGTCGTTCCGGAAGTTCCAAGTTTTGCAGACGACCTTCATCAGTCGCGAAATGACAAATAACCTGGTGACTCTATTTCAAGTTGGAAGTACTAGAATTAGAATTTTTATGCTCGCGGACTTCATATACAATAAACATGGCATATACCGACCACTTACTATTATCATCTGATTTGAGACGCAGCCTGATTCTTGTTGAGGATTCAGCAAGCTGAACGACGAACCACTATGGTATTTCAGGGGTTAGCAAAGAATAATAACGGACAAATATACTGCCAATCCCTTTGTACATATCTGCCTGTAAAGAATTGAGAAATGAAAAAAAGGACCACAAGAATATGATAAAATGTATGCGGGTTACGCATGTCTATGTATGAGAGAGAGAGAGAGAGAGAGAGAGAGAGAGAGAGAGAGAGAGAGAGAGAGAGACCTCAAGGGTTCTTCCAAGTTGTGCTTCTGTCAACTTTTGAAGAAAGCGATATCTTTTAACTTCATGCTTAGCTGGTGCAGAGTAATCAAATAATAGCGCCTGCTGGATCTGAAGTTTCATCAAAACACATCTCCAACGAAGTACAGCCGTAAGCCCATACATATGATAGACTTGATGGAAGTGTTGGCAATGATTGAAGCATACTACAATTTCTCAAGGAAAGTTCTTCGAGGTGCGAAAGTTGCCAGATGCTATCTGCTATGCTTGAAAAATTGTCGCCACTGAGATCAAGAGACAGTAGTGAGGATAAGATTACTGGGGATTGCTTCATTAATAGATTGCAGTCGCTGAGATCAAGCATTGTTAAAGAGCTAAGGTGACTGATGCTATTGGGTATGCTCCTAAACTTGTTACCACTGAGATCCAGAGTCCCTAGTGAGGATAGGCCTCTAAGGTCACTGGGGATTCCTCCATCCGACAGATTGCAGTCGCTTAGATCAAGCATTGTTAAAGAGCTTATAGGTGACAGATGCTATACGGTATGCTCCTAAACTTGTTCCCTCTGAGATTTAGAGTCTGTAGCGAGGATAGACCTCTCAGGTCACTGGGAATTCCTCCATCCGATAGATCGCACTCACTTAGATCCAGAAATAGCAAAGAACTTAGGTGGCAGATGCTATACGGTATGCTCCTAAACTTGTTCCCTCTGAGATCACGGGGCATTGCTCCATCAAATAGATTGCAGTCTCCTAGATCCAGCAATAATAAAGAGCTTAGATGACAGATGCAACAACAGGAGCAAATCCCATGATTTAGGTCCCAGACCCTTGCATCCATTTAAGTAGTTATGCTCTTCACATGTAAAATGGAGGATGGTACTTGTCTTATACTAATTACATCTGTATCAAGCTCCTCCAAGCTTTCCATGCTCCTCAAATCCTCCGGCATTTTGTCAAGTTCTGAGCAACCAGATAAGATGAGATCTCCAAGGGACGGCAAACTAAAGATAACCCTCGGAAGAATTGAAATGCTTTTACAATCTACTAAACTCAAAATCTGATCAAGGCCAGATAAAGTCTCAAATGAAGGTGGTAGTTCAGCTTCTATGTTGTAAAAAAAAAAAAAAAAAAAAAAA